>MVJL01006405.1:0-142373 GCA_002156465.1 Macrocentrus cingulum | reverse complement strand
AAAAAAAAAAAAAAAAAAAAAAAAAAACTCGTGGGGAGAGATACATTTTTCTCACACACTCGGTATAAATATTTTATCTGACAGTAAATTTTGTAAATGCCAAGCTATGTAAATGCCATAGTTGCTATATGAGAATCTGTCTAACGTATACACTACATGTAGATGACACATAAAAAAAAACCACTGGCCATTATTAATATTAACCTTCGTGTCCATTTGAAAAAAGTCGAAATTTCATTAAATTCAAGTTTAATCAGTTAAATACTTGAAATGAAAAAAAATCATTTCAATAGCAGGCTGCAATAACGCCTCGAAAAATCAAAAACTAGATCTACCAAACATCCTTTAGCCATTGCAGAAGCTGAAAAACTCGAAAAATCCGACCCTCTATCATCGGTACTGCCATTCCTGTTTGCTGCCACAGTCATGGTGTGTGCCAACAACCAATAATGGCACAGATGGGCAAGGAAGACATTGCCAACGAGGAAAAGGAGCCTGAAGCGCGTTTGCAGATAGTCTTAGCACCCATTTGACAAGGAGGTATCGCCAGTTCTCGTCGAGTAACACATGTGTTATGCTTTAAATAGAGTAATACTACCTGTAAATTCCCGTTCATTATATCAAGTATAGTTAAACTAACGCAAAAAGGAAAGTCGGGAGATAAGTCTGCCTGCTGTCAATAAAAAAAGCCCCTGAATAACCGAAGCAAGTCTAAATCACTTGTCACGCAGTGTTGCAAAAGCCAAATACATTTCAACTAATCAAATCATTATAACTATCCAAAAAAGGACTTTTGATTAAATAATAGGATCATAAGATGGCTAAATTAGGAACGTACTATTCAATCCTGTTTATTGCAGTTGATGAGAGAAATAAAAAAAAATAAATCGGTATACAAAATTGACAAATCTACATAGAAATTTCATGAAAATAATATATTATTTTATTATTCTTCTCCATTTATAACAATAAAATATAAATAAAATATAAATTGTAACAGATAGAAATGTTATTCTATTTTTAAAATTTATTTAGAAGCCGAGAAAAATTTTTTATCATACATTTAATGCATTTTGGAGAAAATTTAAAATAAATTCAAGCTGACGGACTTAGGTACAGTTAGTTTTTTTTGGATTATTTTCAAGTAGGAAGACTTGAAATAATGAGTGGAAAGGGTTGGATAAGGTGTTTAAGGTAATAAGTAAAGATAATATGATAGTTGAGTGGTATAGCTAAACGCGAACATGAAGGAATATATGTTGGATCCATCATCTAGATTGTCGTCAATAAATGTAATTGTATTAATGATGATGCCGGGAGTAAATAGTGAGACTTGGCAACGTTTGACCAGAAGAAAAAGAAGAAGACGATGAGTGATTCAGTGCGCGTCGTGTGCTCGATCTTACTCTCTACTAGTTTTCCAGAAAGGGAGAAAGTTACGAGGACAAGGAGACAAAGAAGAAGTAGAAAAAGCTTATTCCGGAGGTTCTCAACTCTTAACGATTTGCAATGCGACCGGCATTTATTCCAATATGAATTCGACCACCCAAGATAGTCCCATTAGCTGTATAATCAATAAGGTATTTGATCGATGCCTGGTCAAATCTTCAACAAGAAGCTAAGACACAATCTAAAAAAACCTTAATAAAAACAAAACTATATTGCAATAAAGTGCTTCTCGAATTTATTTATATCCTTTAGCGTTGCTCTAAAAATCAACTATTTTTGGACTATTTTTGGTTTTTGTGTTTTGTATCAAAAAATCATATTTTATCATGTTTTTAAGAGCTCTCTAAAAAATTTATCTCGATCCAAGCATTTTTTTAAGGGCACTCACGTATTTTTAAATCTGCAAAAAACGTCAAAATGTTATTGTATTTCTTTTTTTTTCCACTGCTTTTTGTGATTATCAAAACCAAAACGTTGCATTTGTTAATATTATTATGAAAAGATCATTCGAGAAAATCGAAATCAATTTAGTTAAAAACATTTTTTTTTATACATCACATTTTGAGCATTTTTGCAAAATTTAAAAATTTATAAACGATCTCAAAATATGCTTGTATCAAGCAAATTTTTTTTAGGATCTTTAAAATATGATAAACCATTTTTTTTTAATACGATACCTGAAAAATAAAAAAAAATCGATTTTTTTCAGTCACCCGAATATTCTTGAAAATAATTTAAAATCAATATTTCAATAATTTTATACTAAAATAACTTTTCTGTTTTGTGTTACAAAAAATTATGATAAATTTATTGACTCGAAAAGTCGTTGAAATTAATTTGAATTTAATATAGATAAATATAAAACTTATAGACGGTATTTTAATTTGAATATTATACCTCGCCTCAAGTACTGCGGTGGTCTTTTTACTGGAATCATTGGTTGGACTTGCAAGAGGATCCAACTAATAAACTTCTTGGTAAGCCAAACATGCTGGTAAAGTTGTTGCGAACTTTGCCAGTGCCAATGAGGCATGTAATGCCATTAAAGAAATCTTATTATACCTCGCGCAAACGCTTGAATGGATTGTCTATTTGAAATTCACACTATCTAGCATGTTTATTATATATATTCCACGCCAACTTTAAACCAATTTAATTATCTAAAAAACTAACACACCAATTATTTTCAACATTCTCTATAAACTTAAAAATTTACTCCAGAAAAAGAAATTTAAAATAAATTTTCAGCTCGACAAATTACAAAGAAATATTGTATCTATCTTCTCGCAGTGATACTCAGACAGATGCTAAGCGTCATGGCTCGTCTGCACGGGCCTTTCTCTAAATTGAACTACACTGGAAGACTCTAAGGGGTGCGTATTTATGAGAAAATCAATCTCGTACCGAGATGTACTGAGTAGAAAAAAGCGAATAATAAAAAAATCTAGTCTAGGTTTTTAATTTAAATGAATAATCGAATAAAAAAATCGAATTATAAAGCACTATTTGCAGAAGATTAGTAAACAAACATCAATAAATTCTCTTCGTCAGCCGTATGTTCATCATTTGAACACGCACACGCATCTAGCTCTTCCCTAGATGATTGAAATTGCATTTTTAGTTCAGTGTGCATTGCAAAACAGGTGGCCAGTGGAGGCCACTACGAGTCGCGTGGCCAACAAACACTCCTAGGGTCATTATACCGAATGCAAACAATGTATACTGTGCAGTTGTAGAATTATATCGCGTATAATCTACGCGGTGTCATCTGATTCTCGATATACTCCGGGGTGTTTTTTTATCTATGAGACCAGCTGGATGTTTTTTAATTGGATAGACTGTCAGTGTAGAGCAGTTAGACACTCTCGAATGGCTATAAAAGAAATTGCCAACGATTGACATCTCGGAATTCCACTGGATGCTATGCAAAAAACTGAGTGTGGCATATATAAAGATACATCGCCGAATATCTCGCATAACTTGACGGTTCTCGGCTGTCCATCAGCCAGTCAAATACTAAAATAATCCTTAGAAACAGACAAAATCAATTTTTAATAATCGTTTATGATAGCAATAGTGCAATAAAACCGAGAAATCCTGAATTATCAATAAATTTTCAATTAAAAACAGTAGAATGGCGCAAAGAAACTAACTGATTTTTGTTTTTTTTCGGGTCTCATATTAAAAAGTATTAAAATGAAAATGCTCATGAAAATGAACAGATGCAACGTTTTAATGCTGATAGTCGCAAAAAATGATGCGAAAAAAAAAAAAAACAAAAATTATTTACAATTAAATATTAACTGTTTTTGCAGATTTCAAAATTCGTGAGATATTTTTAAAAATGCTTGTATCAAGCTGAATTTTTTAGAAAGCTCTTAAAAAATGATAAACTATGATTTTTTAATATAAGATCGAAAAAACCAAAATTATTTGTTTAAAAATTAAAATTTGTTAAATAATTTTTCTTATTATTATTAATGAAAAAAACGATCATAACAAGTAGGTGAAAAAATTTATAAAAATCGATTTTGGACGTTAGTAAAAAAGTTGAGTAGGTTTTTAGAATATTTAGCTTGAAATTTAGGTTGTTATAATTATTTCAGCTTGATATAAAAACTCTACAACTTGATCGCATACTGTAAAGTGGTCCAAGTTGCTTAGAAACCCCCTGATTTTCATTTCTGCCTCTTAGATCAACTGGATCTGTTGGTAATAATAGTTCTAGAGATGTTCAGGAATGGCGTCTTGGTCTGTTGACGCCTGAGTTGTCTCGTTAATCACACACATACATGCACACCAAGGCAAATTAGTGCATATTGTCCGATAAGATGGCTAAGGGAGACTGAGGATATCAAGAGGAAGCGAGAATACACTAGAATTGTCGCGCTAACGGTATAGTATACTGGTGTGATAGTGATATAACGATAGTATTCTAGTTGCAAATGTCTGTTTCACGTTATTTCATCGCGTTTTTCAGAATCTTTTTGTTTCAAAGAATAAAACAATATTTAATCTCCAATCACGATTAGATAATTTGTAGAACGCTAATTGTTAAACATGAGGCGCGAAAAATCGCCTGGAGGCGCACTCAAACTGCGCACATTCATTGCGTTCCTATCTCGGCATGGTGTCTTGGGGCGCGCATGCTCTAGAGGGCAAAGAAGACAGTAAGATAGCAAAAACTCAACTGTCTAAAGTCATCGGAGTTAGAAGACACCGAGTAAACAATATCTCAATGTTTCACTTGAAAATTGCTAGGCATAGCCGAAATCAAGTGAAATTTTTTTTTTCATGAATTAAAATTTATTCTAAGAGGTTTTACGCCTAAAAAAAGGTTCTACAACCGCCTACGTCTCAAAATATATTGGATCAATAACTCGAGAAATATTCCCTTTAACAAAACCAAAATAAGTGAAAAAAAAAAAAAAAAGAAAAAACAGTTGCCACTGATATCGTCAGGAGTATTCTGTGATTTTTTTCCTGCGATAAATGTTTATTGGCTGTACCAAGTAGCTATTGATTCTTCATATTGAGGAGTTAAGGGTCTAAATATCAAGTGAGAAGCCTTTTACGTTGGTTGCTGAAAGGAAAGTTGCGCGTTTTCTATCGCAGATTATTCCACTCCAGGTTTACTGATGCTCATCTCCTGCCGTAATCCTCGATCTGAGTCTCTCTTGCATGCAATGGGCACTTGGAATACGTAAATTGAATCAAAGTAAATATGAATAAAAATGTTGCTTTTTAAATAAAATATTAAGAATTGTTTTTTTTATGACATATTTTAATATTTTGTCGATGAAATAATTTTAAAAATTCGTTTTTTTATGCGTAAAATGTACTATTGTTTTTTTTTTTCAGGCAATATATTCAGATTTGAGAGAAATAAGATTTTTTTTTCGACGTTTATACGCGTAAGAGTAAGTGAGAGCTTCAGTGTAACGTATAGAAACCCTCTATTTTACTCTCGGAGGGAAAAAGAGGGATATAACCCCTATCTCCAATGTCCGTGTGGTTCTTATGTGTTGAGGTATATCAACTGATCCATATAAGCATTGCCGTACACTATAAGCCTACGGCGATCGACTAATCGAAATTCTGTCCCCTTCACTCTGATCATAAGAATCATGACGTAACTTGAGAGAAAATTTTTATAAATTACAACCGACAATCACAGTGTAAAATAAAAAACTGCTATTATATGTTGAGAATTGTTGGATATCTTGGAGGATTTTGTAGGACGATTTTACACTCTGGATTTCATTCTATATAACTGGAAAAAATTTAGAGAGGATAAAAAATAACGGGAAATTAATGGAATTCGGTGTGATAATTTTTAAGAATTTTTTTTTTACCGAATCTAGATATTTTCTATAAGATGTACAGAATCACTATGACGATTCGATTGATTATTGGAAGTTTCTGTGTTTTTTATTTTTTATTTCCATCAAAATTATGACTGAATGGAAATTTCTGCAATTGATATACGCAAAAAAGAAAGTGATAGTATATACAAGAAAGCACTTTTAGTGTCAGTTGGATCGAAGTGTTTCAGGGATAATAGAAAAAATCTCGCACATGCGCTACGATATAATCTTTTGTTGTATATATGTATTAGGGTGGCGCAAAAAACCGACTATTTTGTTTTTGTTTTGAGTCATGTATATAAAAAATTCATAGTTAGATATGTCGAATTATTTTACATCTAAATGTTATAAAGTTTTTTTTTTTAAATATTAGTTTTTAGAAGTCATTTGCGAATTTCAAAAATTTCTAAAATAGTGAAAATGAATTTTTTTCAGATTGTATTATTATAATAATATTTTATAGAAAATTGAAAATGTTATTATTTATTATAATAATTGTAAAATTAATTAATTTCAACTATTTTGTTAATTCATATCACCGTAAAAATTTTTAAAATTCGTAAAATGACCCCTAAAAATTAATATTTTTAATTGAAATTTTGTTAACGTTATTTAAATTACATGTAAAATAATTTGATACAGTGAAAACAATAAAAAAAAATTTTTTTTTATCACATTTCGACTATTTTTTGGAAATTTGAAAATTCGTGAGCGACTTCAAAAAATGTTCGAATCAATTTAATTTTTATAGTGGACTTTGAAAACATAAATTACAATTTCTTTATACGAAATCTGAGAAAAATAGTCGAGTTTTTTTTTGCTCCACCCTAATATTCTATATAAAACGAAAATGCAACGAATTTTCTTTTTTTTTAGTAAATATTTAGTCTTAAATGACTAAATTCAGATTATGCAGACCGACAAATGCCGATAATACAATTCGTATGGCTGCATCAAAAGGGCATAAGACCACAGATGGTCACCCCAGGGCACTTACCAGCTACTATACCACAACCCCCAGTCAAAAGGATCGTCTCTATATTCCGCGGCCACTAACCGTATTTATTCACGGACTAGCTAAATTCAACCAGCTAAGTAAATTTCACCGAATAATCGTGTGATAAGACGCTGTAACTTTCTATAAATATATCTTCCATTAATATCCAACAATTTTTTTTTTTTTTCAAATTTAAAATCTAATAATTTTATGGTATAATTTTTATTTGATTTATTTGCCACATTTGCTGGAATATCTGGTTGTAGATTTCATATACCGGCCAATATACTATATATATTTAATATTATCTCTCGGTGAACAGAGAAACGCCAAAATACAGAAGATAACAGTGATTTATTTTAATTTTCTAACGAAGAGAAAGAACCCGCAAGTAAATTAATATATTTACATTCATATATACTTTGAATTACTGCTGTATTATTTTCAACCTGAGCCTGATTTATTATTCTACAACACTGTATTTGAAAATATACATCTACTCGAGCAATTATAATTATTTTAGCAGAAAAATTTTTTTTTTTTATAACCGGATAAACTTGTGTTTTGATGATTAATCCATCAAGGTTAAAATTTTTTTAAAGGTCTTTTATATAGTAATTAAATTTGTAATAAATTCTTTTATCGCGAATTTTATTATTCGGCTGTTGAAAAATAATTTATCAGTTGTTTTTAACTTGAAAATGATTTTTTTTTGGAAATTTTTGTGTTATTTCAATGATATTATTGACTATTCATTGATAAAATTTATTATAAATAGGTATTTCAAATGTCAGAGGAATAAAATCGATACCGATTTTTCACTCACTTAGTCCTGAAGGCGCCATCAATATACATTAAGTCGATCAACCGGCTGTTCTCTTTTACTCTGTATCATTCTTCGGCTAAAAAGTCTCGTTTAAAAAAAAACAAAATCTCAGATAAAATTGATTTTCAACTAAAAACTATTGAAATATTCTTCGGAAATATGGATAAAGTATTAAAATAGTAATTTCTGCGATGGAAATAACCATTTGAGTGTATGTTAGCAAGATAGTGTGGCAAATGAGAGTCTAGAGGTTTCTTGAGATTTGCCCGGAAAATGAGAATAAGTATATGCACAATCACTGACCTCAAAAACCTACTAGAAACATTTATAAAAATTAAAAAAAAAACCGATAAAAAATTTTTTCTTCTACTAAAAAAATTAATTTCATCCGTAAAAAAAATATAATAACTCCTTGAATTCAATAATTTTCTTATAATTAACTCAAAAAACCTTTTAAATGTTGATTTATAGTTTTGTTCGTCATAGTTAATTATTATATTATGAATAAAAAAATTAAAAATATCAATAACAACCCTATAAATATTTTGTATAAATGTATAAATGTTTAGCACTATAAAAACTCGATTAATTAATTACAATAGTTGACAAGCTGGTTTATAGCCACTGAATAATTTTTATTGATGAAATTTTTTATAACCGGTATAATACCTAATGTATAAAATTGATATTATATAGGATATCAGGTGTATAAATAAGTTCTAGAGAATGATTAAAGACAGAGGCAGAATATCATTTCTTTTATTGATTTTACTGAATGGAATATTGACTCTCGAATATTGGACGCGACCAAAAATAATTAGTATGGCAAATACGGTGTGGTTATTTATCCGGCGATTTCTCGCTCCACCAGAGATGAAGTTGGGTTATATATTCTTCTCTCTTTGTGTGTATATAAAGCCACGATAGCTAAATTTTAGCCCCTTGTACACAAATATAAATATACACACATAGTGAAAAGTGAAAGGGGCGCCATCAGCGCGGCCTGGTACATTTATTTTGAGGGTACACACCAGAAAAAGAAGGGTGTGACACACCCCATCGAAGTGCATGTCCATATGCTGCGTTACAAGAGCATCTCAATCCCCGCGAATGCATGCAAGGGTACTAGTGTGTTTTGATTTCACTAATAGCATTCTTTTCAAAGCGTTACACTTCATAAATACCTATTCTCTGCTCTAGAAGATGAATTGCCATGGAAAAATCAACTGATTTCACCCAAAATTTAACTCAGTAAACAAATTTGCCAAAGGCACAATTGAAAAAAAATTTTTTTTTCAAGTTAAAACTCTACTTAAAATCAAATATTTCATATAAAACTCATCAACCTTGATGCTTTAATTTAAAAACTACTCGATATCATTTGTTAACGATTTTTTTTACATACATATCACGGTGTTAAAACTGAAAAAGCGTGTCACCGAAAAGTTTCAATGTCTTCACTTGCTGATATCTCGATAAGGATGCGAGTTTGGTAAATTTTATTAAGAACCTTTTTTATAGCTAATAAAATTTTCTATAAAAAAGGTTTCCTAAGAAAAATTCTTATCTTCAATAGTTTTCAAGATATTTAGATTTAAAACAGCAAGATAATTTTGCAGCTAAGTTTTAGGGCAATTTTTATTGTGAAAAGTTGAAAAAAAAAAATCATTTAAATACGAAAAATTATTAAAATTAGTATTTTTTCTTTTTTCAATTTTTAATTTTAGGTTTAGGGTTGAAAAAAATTTTTTTTTTATATTTCCTTTATTTTTTATTATCTAAATTTTTTTTAAAAGACTGCAAAAGTTTTGAATGAAATATGAGCTTTAAATCAAGTGATTTGTTGAAAAGTACTCAGACCCATCATTAGTTGGTCAAGTATTCCACTTGAATCACACACGATTTCGATCAGTATGAAAAAAAAGAGAAGAAAAAAATGTCAAGTAGATTGCTTGATGAGTGTGTCATGGAAGAAAATTACTCGATACACTTTAGGCTGATTAGACTAGCGTGACTAACTCCCTCTAACTTCACACAATTCTCTTCAGCGGTTTGTTATTATTCCAACTGTGATAGCACCAATATCAAGCCTCCACACACATTATACAATACTCATTATATATACTCATCCAATCATGATTGCTAATATTAAATGTATAACGATGAGAGCTATTAAATTATCAACAATCTTAGAGCATAAAAAAAATTATATCAAATAAAAAAATTAAATTCATGTGTGTCATCATAAAAATTTTAACTGTTTAAATATATCTGTAATTTTATATAAAATATCAGAAAAAAAAAAATCATCAAATTAACAATGCTGATGACTATTCAAAGGAATTTGCATTTATTAACGTCACAAACGTCCTGTGATTGACAATTCAGGCGTCATTGTAACATTAGATCGATATGTCATGTGGGTTGCAATCAATGTCAAGTGAAAATTGATTGTAGCAACTCAATCTTTCAAAGTGATTGCTTGCAAAACTAAAAATTAATGTTGTAACATACCTATACTTTAATTCAATTATTTTTCATCGAAAAAACGTTTTGTTAGATTAAAAAAAATTTTCTAACATTTTCCCAGACGATTCGAAATCATAAATTTATTCTTAGCTAAGTGAAAAAAAATTTTTTTATAAATAATTCGAGTTTAAATTGTTAGTATGATTTTTTTTCTTATTTTAAAAAATATATAATTTAACTGTTTTTTGGAACTTTTGCGATTTTTAGTGTGATTCAAATGCCTTAAATAAAATTGTAAAATAACGATTATCACTGGGAGCCTTGTTGGAAATTGGAGCAGGAGGAAACACACTGGTAGTATGATGAATGTCGGAACTAACGCATACGAGTTGAAAACGAAACAAAGTTAACCAATCACTGTGGTGAATTGTCATCCCTTGTTATTGGCTTCGCTTCTCCTCACGTTCCCGACGATTATTTTTATTTTATTTTATTTTTCTCTCGCTATATATGTTTTTTTTTTGGAATCACGAACGCATGTGCAAAATAGAGACAGAATTTTCGTAATTATGGAACTGCGGTATACTCTAGGGACAGACAATGCTAGACTACTATATGCACAATGGACAAAATTACATTTTGTCATTATGCGCGCTAATAGTTCTCCTCTGTGGAATTATTACTATTGTTATTATTATCTGTATGATTATTAATGTTTTTATATTTTTATTCAACTTAAAAATTGACGATTAGAAATCGAAACAACAGTTGTAAAAATCGATTTTTTAATATATTTTTGTTATACGATTTATCGCGAAAAAATAAATAAACATTTTCTAGACGTCATAATAAATACAAAAAATAGTGGATAATATTTAAAAGAAATTTAGACATTAAAAAATTTTTAAACTGTGGAAAATCATCGAAAAATTGATTTTTATTGGATTTAAGTCACTCAACTGATGATTTCGACTTGAAATAATTTTTTTATGTGCCTAAAACTTTGCAATTTATTGAAAAAAAAAATTTTTTTCTTTAGTATATCAATTTTTTATACACATTTTTGCATAAAAAATCGTTTTTATCTTTGACAGAGATTATTTTTACTGAATATTGTAAAGCACAGCTGACTGAACATGTCACAACTGTCGAGTGGTGCCTCAATCAAAATGGCATTGGAACCCCCGATTTTCGCGCTTGATTAACCGTACATTGTATGTGGTTTCAACTATATATATTGATGTCAATACAGTCCGAATTTGAATTTTTTTTTTAGCTATAGTCTATGAGACTTATTTGAATATCTATAATATAATTTTTTTAAGTAAAACTTATTTAAATAGAAAAAATAGAAGGCAAAAAATGGTTTGGTTGAGAATCGCTGGATTTTCAGAGGACATGTCGTCTCTGAAGACTATCTCAGTCAAGTTCCCAAGGGGATGAGTGTCTTTCCCACCGCATTTGTTCCTATCTCAGGACACTATAGTCTATTCAGATATCAGGCTCTCAGTTCCGTGTAATGCACCTTGTGTGTTGTGTCTCAAGATAAAGATGAACCGTGAGCAGAGGCAGCGATCAATATTGAAAACGGGAATGCCCTTTGAAAGGATTGAAAGTGTATCTTGAATTTCCAAATTCAAGGGAAAATCTATCCTTTGACAATATATACACAATATATTAAAAATAAAAAAAAATACTTACCGATCGATGATTACCGGATCGCTGGGAGTTTCGTTCCGATTTCCACAACTTTTTTTGTCACAGCATCGACTGAAAAATAAATTATTAGAAAATCACTAGTCTTTATTAAAAATATCTAGATAATGCGTATTTTTTTTTTGTGTGTAAATAAAAATCCAAATTTAATCTCAGACCGTGCGAGGCAACGGATTTTCGGAGAATGAAGAGAGCAAAGAGTGCAAAGACATCGCCGGACAAATTACCAATTGATATCCAACTAATCCAACTAATTTCCAAAATGTTTTTCTACTTTATCATTGAATTAATTCCGTAATACCTTTAAATAAAGTAATATAATGACAGAAAAAAATTTTTTACAGTCTCTAAACATTATTACGAGAGACTAGACGCAATTGAAAGACAGTGTCAGTTGAAACAGTGACGTTTAAAAATCAATCAATGATAATATATTAAATTTTGTTACACAAACATGAATTTTTCTGTAATATAATTAATATAGAACAGTTGGGATGAATTATTTACTGTTTTGCGGTGTCGAAAGTAACAGGCTGTTTTTTTTATAAATCGGTCTATATTGCCTGTGATTTCGATTTAATTTTTCAATTAAAACCAAAGAGTTTTTCAACTGCAACTTGCTAGGTGTCAATTTGAACAAAAAATAAGCCAAAATTGAGACCTGCAGTCTCCTATAATTATTGAAAAAGGTCGTAATATCATGGAGGATATCGTAGCGTACATGAATTACAGAAAAATTGCGAAAAAATTGATAAATTACGAGCACTAAATTAGGGAACGATAACGAAAAAAGGAAAGATTTTTTTTTATCATACCAGATTCTGTGATATAAACTTTTAAAGTTGAGGTTTTACTCCCTATACAAGTTATTGGTTTTATAGTAGTAACTCCAAGTACAATCCATGTCAAAAATTCAATGTAAACATTGCCATCATCCACGTGAACCTATTCAACTGCCATTTTGTAAACTTTCCGAGGTAAATTTCATGAAAATTTCGAGAAATTCATTTTCTTGATAAAACAGACAATTTTATTAAATTATATTACTCTAAAAAAAATTGTTATTTCATAAAAAAAATGGGAGACTCAGTTTACTTTATCCACGTTTTAGCTTTTTTTCTCAACCAAATTCAGTATTTTCATTGACAAGTCAACAAACATTGACAAAAGGAAATAATTTAAAATATTTAAATTGAATAATTTTTAGGTTTTTTTTTTCAAAAACATTATTATATTCCTTTAATCCTAGTAAAAAGTGACTTTAGGGTGCAATAATGCGTTTGAACAGTAATTCCTCCTTTACTATACAGTAGCAAATGGTTTTTCAGGCCTTTTTGGCGAAGGGAAAAAAAGGTGGATTAGTTGGATATCTTATTTAGACGAGTAGAAAGTACTTTTTCCGTTATTTCAAGGGGAGACCGAGGTGGAGGGTGCTGATAGACAGCATGGCACTATCAATAATTCGCAGATCGACAAAAAAAAATCGATTTTTCCATTACCCGACACAAACTCCCATGAAATATTATTAATATAAATATTTGTTAAACATATAATATCTCACAAAAACGTCAATATATAAATATAAAATAATTTCAAGTCTCTAAAAAAGAGCATTGTACATATGGAATAACCTGGTGAGTGCCTTGTATGATGCCAGTAATTGTTTTCCAGTGACGTGAGAGGGTGTGACGATCTGAAAGGGGTAGTTGCGATGAGGCCCACGAGTTGCAAAGGGAAGAAACAAAATGGGCAGTTGGTTTAGTGTCAATAATTGCAGTGGAAAAGTCATACTCGATAGATCCAACTAATTTTTTATTATTTATTTATATCGATGTAATAACCACTCATGCACAGTTGATAGTTTTGGCTTTTATCTGAGGCACTTATTATTATATATACAGTGGAAATAAAAATACCCCGCGCAATCTCGACTGAGTGATTGCTGTTTAAGTAAACTTCACACTCAACTCGGTCCCCTCTGAGCACAATATCAAAAAATATCGCTTTTTATTCGCCAAAAAAAAAAAATCTAAAATCTAAAAAATCTAAAAACTAAAAAATTAAAAATTTTTTTGAGTATTCTAGAAATTTAATTGATAATAAAGTTATTTTTATTCGTCAAAAAAAAATGTAAAATTCTAAAAAAAATTAAATTTTTTACGTATTACATAAAAAATTTAATTCAAAATATTTTTAATATTATGCAAAAAAAAAACAACTAAAAACTTGAAAGTTTTTAAAAAATATTATAGTAATTATTAACTGACCTGCACATGACTTCATGGGTCAATAGAACTCTACACATTTCAGGATTTTTATCCTGGCCCTCGTACATGATAGCCTGAAAGCAAAAAAAAAAAACCATAAATTGTGAGTAAAATTAAAAAATTGATTTTTTTGGGTGAAGGGAATTTTCGTTGAGGTACAATAGGAAAGTGAGATGCTATGGTGTATACCCTAATAGCTATAGACTAAAGCTCCAAGTGATCTAACTCAATCCGTTAAGCTCCCTTTAAAGACTCATGATTGATTTTTATTTAATGACAACATATCATGGATTTTTTCCATCTGTATTCACATGTGGGGAGCTTTTGGATAAGAAAAGTACACAAAACTACTCGACATTTGAGATTGTAAATCAAAAAATGGGCTAAAAATCAAAATAAATATTTTTCTAACGTGTTTAAAAAATTTATCATTGATATTGAATGATAAAATTTACAGTAAAATCAATGAAGAATTGTTTAAATGTCGGGAATTATTGACATTTGTTGTTTTTTCTTCACATTTAACAGTGGATATTGTCTGTAACACTTTCTAAATTAGAGTAGGTAAAATTAGTATACAATAATCACATGTTAAACAGATGTGACGATGGTATATAGCTTATAGTGCACACTTAAACACCACCCATGTTCTACTGACATGCGATTCTATTTGACCAAGAGTCCATTACCATGTCAATGTAGTCAACTTGCTGGTTTGTTTATCAGTAATTACTTTTACTACTCGCCAATATAATTTCGCGTAATTATTTCTTTTTACTCGATTTTATGCGACTTTTTTCCACGAAATACACAATATATAGTGTCACATAATTTTCTTAGACTTCAATCATCAAAAGATTAAACAAAAAATAAAGTTTACGTAGATTTTTTTCTCTCTAGAGAGGTAAATATACAAAATTATCGTCATAAAAAGTGTAAAAAAAATGTTTTCAACATTTTACCTAATTTTTTCTAAGCTTCTTATGTATAAAAAAAAATTTTCACGTCTTTGCCATCAATGTTACGTAAAAATTTATTGAAGATATTAAAATTCTTTGATTAAAAATAATGTGATTTAAATTTGAAAATCATGTGTCTAACTGCATTTATTATATTTTTACACAGTGGAATAACTCGATTTCAAATATACTTCAATTTACACTCAATATTAAATAATAAGATTGTAGTAAATAGTGTTTTATCATTAAATATTAATATCAAAAGGTGGAAGCACGCTTGAAATTATGTGTATATATTTTTCCCTTGAGAAATATGGAGGAGATATCGCATTCAGCGCCACGAGAAACAACCAATATCCGTATACTCAGAGTGTGGTCAGACAAGTATAACCCAAGTTTCACCTATCGGAAATTTTATTTAGACGGTATAGATTAAAGATTAATAAAAAAAATAAATATATAAAAAAAAATTCTATACTCTGGTGAATTTTTACGCAATAAAAAATCTATGAGTATGGCCTTATACCAAAGTTTTACTATAGTGTATAGGAGTTTATCTTAAGAGTTAAGGATACTTTTTACGCACATATATATTCTCATCTCTATTTTAGGAAACTTTCAGTTGTTATCGCAAAAGCTTAACAGCTCTCCGTAGTCTCTTTTATAGAACACATATACGACACACATTGTTCGTATATGTTTGCAAAATTTTTAGTGATAATATTCTTGCATTAAATAATATTAAAATATTCTTAAATAGATAATTTTATTAAACAAATAAATAATGTTTTTTTTTTGTCATTTTCATTATTTTTTAATTCATTTTTGCGATATTTTAATTCAGATATCGTTGGAAAATTCGTAATAGTAAAAAAATTTAAATTACCATCGCATCAAAATATCATTTATTTATTTTTTTTAAAAAGACTGACCTATAATTTAATTTTTTTATAAAAGAATTTTGAATGCATATAATTTATTTTTTAATGAATTAAAAATAATTATAAATGATTTTATGCATTATCGACGACAAAAAACTGAGTAAGAGTTGAAGCACACCCATGCTTCGCGTGAGGGTGTGCAATTAAATACTTTATGTACATATGCCCACTATACTGTAACATGAAGAATATGTAATTGGAATTACTTGGAAAAAATTAGAATTTTAGAATTACTGACAAGCTATATAAGAATACAATTAACTTAAATTAATTTGTCTCAATAATTTTCACATAGAATTTGAAGGACTATAAAAATTATCGATTTTAGTTGGGTATTATCGATTTTAATGGGGTTTAAGTAATTATCAGAATAAATTGCATGCGAGAAACTGTAGTTATTGCGAGAAAAAATTTTTTACACGAGATGCTAGCTAAAGATCACGATCTGACGATGTCAACGTGTTCTGTTATTGCTGCGAGTCAACATAAAACTCACGAGGGCCCTCTATCGATATACGCTATAGGTGTCAAGGTCCCATAAGGCTTAACTTGAGATTCTATTGCTACCCAATTCCCACGGGAATTGCTGGCTGAAGACTTATAATGAAAGGAACTCGGGAGACAATCAGTGTCAACCGAGACTCATTATAATCGTACTACAGTAATAATGAAACACAAAAAAATCACTAACCATAGTCAAAAAAACTATCTAAAACCTCGCTTTCTATCCTAAACTAGAATTTACCATAAAAATAAATATTTTCGTATTATTTTCTATCAATAAATTCCACAATTGACACCAATCCAACTAATCAAACATTTTTTTTTCACTAGAAATCCAAGCGCATATGAACTCTGAATAATTTTAAAAAACAGGAAATTTTATTTCCTGTTCTAAAAAAAAAATTGTCTTAATAATTTGATGGATAAAATAATTTTTCACTTCGAAAAATCGATCAATTATTAATAAATTTAAGTAAACGGTTAGCGATGAAATATCATCAGGAAAAAAAAAAAGAATTTGCGGGAGAAAATGAAGAAGAGGAGACTGGAAAATTTAAATGGTTACATAATAGAATTGAAGACAAAATGTACAATTTGAGGCAATGATGAAAAAGAGACCAGCGTGGAAGAAATAATAATAATAAAATATAGAAATATTAAGGTACAGAATAATATAATAGCATTAAAAAAAAAAAAATACAAAGAGAAAAATTGCAATTTTTCATTATATAAAATAAAAAAAGAAAAGTATTTCCATTTAAATTTGATTAAACCTCTTTGTGTACTCGATTTTCACAACGTAATTGACATATATTTTTAGTAAATTTCTCTTCTATATGTAGAAAAGCTCAGTGGATAATCCAAAATGCATATCAGTGATATACATGAAGCATTAATGCTAAAATATGAGTGTTTAATCATGGATCAGAAAAATAATAACTTGGAGATAAGTTAATCTCTGTCAGATAAGAGCAGACAGTAAAGTCAGGGGGGGCTTTAAGATACTGGAAGAGGGCGCTGCTGCATTATTGTCCAAAAGACTTATATACACACGCTTTTTCACCCTTCGAAAAAGATTCCCTAGGGACTGAGGCCAATCGATTCGTGATGGAAATCATTAATGTAAATTTGAATATAGCTATCTTAGAAATGCATCTCTCTACTCTCGTGTATCATTTTAAATGAAATGCATATATATTTCATGCATACATGAATACGCTCATTTTGCCTCATATGAAAAATCTCGTTACATATCAAATCTGTCATTATTTCAACTAAAAATATATATATTCTTAATTAAAATTCGAAAAAAATCACATCTCGTACCTTTTTTTAAGGCGATGACTTTGATTATATATATAAAAAAAAATATTCAGATAGGCAATAAAATTATAATTAATTTCAATTCAATTCGTAAGTAATTTTTTATGAATTATTCTGGAAGATTAGTGATTTTAGATAATACTCATCCTGAAAAAATGAATGCGTTCAACACGCACACTTTCAATTATATGCAGGCAATGGCTGGTACTCTAATAAATGATAAAAATATCGACTAATAGTATATGATATAAAAATATAAGTTATTTAAATTAAATATTTTTTATTAAATAAATCGTAAAAATATTCGAATAATTGTAATAAAAACTGGAAAAAAAATTTTTTTTCAGACGATTTTCACTGATTAAAAAGAATTTATATTCATTTTGAAAAATATTTGCGAAAAAAAGACACTTTCAATCGTGACAAAAAAACATTATTCTCTACAGTATCAACAACTAAAAAAAATGTTTAATACCATAAAAGCAAGTATTATCGAATTTTCGGTCCTATTGTTGTATAAAGTAATTAAAGTGTCGCGAATGCCGATAAAACGTTGGATGCACCTCGACGATTTCATTAGACGTAACGAACGCTCTGTGAACGATACGGCTATAGCCTATTTTATTAGATATAACGAACGCTGCGTAGAAATTGAATTATTTACCGAAGGAAATATGAAATTTTGAAAGATAAAAAAAATTTTTTAAACGCAATGGATTATTATAAAATTGGGTATAAGAAACTCTTGATTTTTCTGCTTGGAAAATTTGAAATATGCTGATTTAACTGATTTAACGTATGAAATAAATGGGAAATTTCGTGATGTTTTTTGATGATCTAGTCTTTTGAATCCAGCATCGCAGTAATCATGAAAAGTAGTACTTAATTTTCCAGGAGAATAGAAGAGGTTAGTTGAGAACGACCCCGGCAAGATAAAAGGCACTGCTATTATCTGTGCCACGTGGCGACCACATCTGACCCGTTCCCTTATCCATGATTTGACCACGTGTTAGCCCCTCACTTAGACTAAGGGGGCGTGATGAAGAGATCTCGGTAAAGCGATAGTGGCACTCGAACAACGATCATAACCTACGGGCAAACACAAAAATGACAAATGAGAAAACCCGCTGTCGTCTCAAAAAAAAACTTCTTTCGATGAATTAAAAATTTCCTTCACATCCGATATTTAATTAATTTAATCACTTTAATACGGAAAATAATTATTTATACATCTTAATGTTTCCTGTGATGAAAATATTTTAAATAAAAATCTCTATTTATTGAAAAAACAAAATTCCACTTGCTTATCATAATTATTTACTAATTTTCAATCAATTCCCGACATAGTCGTAAGTTTTCGAAGAAACCTAATAAAACGAGGAATTAGGTGGTGCTACGACACGAGAGATAGTATACCTTCAACAGTGTCATTGAATAGCGTTCAATAGGACGCGTCTATGGGTCTGGAAAACTCCCCTTCTTCCTATCGACAATTTGGCCTTATGTCGTGCCCAACACGATATCGAAAAATCTGAATTAAATGTCTGTCTACTCATACAACCAAGTAATTTTTTTGCGGGGAACAATTTTAACCCTCATACAAAATTTTATATTTTTTTATACGTTTTTTCTTTGAGGAAATATTGGATCTACATAAAAAAATTTATTTAGAGTCATTCCAACGTGAAAACTAATTTTTATGAAATTTTTCATGACAGTGAGCTAAACGAACGAAGGACTAGAAAAAAAGTCCAAAATCCATGAAATTTCAATACACCACAAAAAAAAAAAAAAAATTGCATGCATTATTTAATTAAAATACTACGTTCCAAACATGATTTTTCTCCATTATTTGAGTTTTTTCAGCGACATATGTTCATTTTTAAGATTTTAAAAGCCTTTTGCTGAAATTTCACGATTAAAAAAAAATTTTTAAATACTAATAAAAATTATTTTTAACCAAAAAATTGTGAGATTTACATTAGTAAACTTGCTGAGACCTTAATATCTCGCATCGAGCTCACTAAATGTGAGTCATATCAATTTTATAATTTTTTAAACCTCAAATAAACTCGGTTTTTTTCCAATAATCAATAGATTATATTTTTTTTTCGATTGTAAATATCAGTGCTTGAGTAATTTTCTGATGTATAATTTTTTTACGGCTATTGCAGAGGTTTAAGCAATTTAATAAACTCGTTGATGGTTGGAAGCGGGAGGTATGTTATAATTTTAGATGATTACTGAGCTTGATTACAGACTTGCCCAGTCAGACTGTCGACTTTGATGAAAATTAATCCGGTTTTTTCGAGGATTTGTGACTTACTTGCTTGGTGGATGAGTCGATCAGTCTCACATAGATGTCTTGCTCTTGCCTGTGGCCTACAACAAATTATAAAAATAAGAAATTAATCATCAAACGTTATATTCAAGTGCAGTAATGTATCAAAAAAAGTTTTTTGTGTAATTTTTTTTCCGGATATTTATGAATGTCTTGTAAGTAATAAAAAATAGCGACGCAAAATTTGGCGTATAGCTTAAGGTATACGTGAATTCTGTATATACAAGCGTATCTAGCAGACGTGCTTATGGCTTTCGGTCCGAGTTGGTAAGCCATCTAATCCTCATATAAGACTAAAGGCAGTCCAGACGCTCGACCGCGCCTATACCCCACACATACCACACAACGTGTAACCGTGGATTACGAGACGGCTCGATTGACTCACAAATTACATCGAGAAAGCGTCGCAGCTTACCGGAAGTTACTTATGTTCAGGACGCGATGGCCAAACGTTACTTTTTCCAGCGTGGCAGACAAAAAAAAAACAAAATTCCGACATAAATAGTAATCATACAGTCAGTAATATACATTTTCTAACGAAAATTGAAGCTCATTTATTGTAAAAGTGTCTTAAAATACAAAATAAATATCTTTTTCATGTAAATAAACATTAAAAAAATTTTTTATGTCAAAAAAAAAAATGCAAATATGTCAGATAAAAAATTTTAAATAATTTAATTTATGATTTTTAACGTTTATTTTTAAATATTTCGAAATTTTGTACAAAATTTTTTTTTTGTAGTTTTATATTCAGACATTTTGGGAAGCAAAATGAATAATTACCATAACTAGAGATTATATACAAAGGAAGGGGAAAACAATGATGAAAAAGCGGATCTTCTTTTCAGGGATTCGAAGCGGGCCTTAATCGGGCCCGCTCTTCTATTGCTGATGTATCTCATGTGTCTTTTGCGATCCGCCGCGGACTTTCTTTCACAGAAGCTCGCAAGACAAAAAGGGGTAGAACCAGATATGGAAGGTGACTTTGCGCCATCGCTCGAATACCACAGGCCTTTCTTTAACTCCTCATTTACTATGTAATTACAGATTTATTGGCTCCACGATCTTAGGATTGGCTGCATTAATAATAATAGCCAAGACCAGTGACTTTTATAAACTCTATGTATATAAAAAAAATTACAGTGAATTATTTTACTCTTTGATTGATGGCATACACGATGCTTAAGATGAAATAAAAGAATTTTTATAACAAAAAAGGAAATAAGGGGATCATGAAGGTCTGCATTCACGTCATATATGGAATGAAAAATTGCTCCAACTACTAAAGTTCTTTAAAATATTTTTTTAAAACACTTTTATAATTAAAATTTGTATTGATTCTCAATTAAATACGTTTTTTCGTTGATATTATCAAGTGGAATTTATGTGAAATTTGGTATTTATACGTTAATAAATAAATTATTTGTAAATTTAATCGGTATATAGTATAATGAAATAAACTAAAATGTTTACTATGCAGTGTCGCATGGGACTGTTTTTATAACTCAAGGCGGTAAAAGACGATTGACATAAAATATGTCTCTGTTTCGACGCGGTTTCACTTCACGCGTGAACGACTGCGACAGTTTTTAGCGGCCTTAAGAGACATCGGGTGTCCGTATGGAATGTTGATGGAACGTCATCGTCGCCCATTATACGACAGCTACCTGCTCATGGTGGTGGTTTATTTACCGTATAGATCGATGGCACGAGACTAAAAACTCTTCTATTCCACAATGTTTTATCAACGTCGGAATCTCGTGGATTTTCGTCAGGCAAAATAAGACACAAATCGTTCATTCCACTGCGTATACTATACGGCGCGAGAAAAAGATTTGAAAAAAAAAAACGAAAAAGTTATAAAACTCAGGCACACACGTGTGCACACCACGTATATATGTATAGACAGATATTTACTCACCGTTAGCGTAAAGAAGTTGGAGCCTGTACTGGATGCCATTGTTTGTTTTTTGGCCCTCGGATTCCTCAAACAATAAAAAAATTCAATCAAATATAATAATGAAGAGTAAATGTTGAAGTAAATTTTTAATGCAATAAAAAAATATATATATTTATAAGTGTTGAAAGTGCAGTGCTAATAAAATTTTATACATCCTAAATTATAACATTTAACAAAATTTCATCACAAATAAAAACTACATCTCATGAATTTGAGGTTTAAAAGGGTGGTCAATAGTTTTTAAAACAATGTCAGGGGGTTGCAAAATTTTTTTTGGGTATTTTTCAAGCCTTAAAGTATAATTTTTTGAAGAAAAAAAAATATATATATAAGTTTGAAAATTTCAAGAATACTTTTTTCATTGTTTGCCGTATTTATAATTTTTTTAAATTAGAAATTTGATTTTGTTTTATCAAACTTTAGAGTTATGTTAATTTATTTTTGAAATATTAAATTTTTTTTTCTATACAACGGGGAATTAATTATTGAAATTGAGCTAAAAATTTCAATTTATTCTAAATATTGTGCTTTTAAACACATAATTTAATGAATTTAAATGGTTTTTTTAGGATTTTCCGCATGATATATTTATTTAAAAAATTGAAATATACAAAAAAGCTAATGTAAAAATGAATTATTATTAATTCCGGAATAAAATGTAACATTTTTTATATCTCAACAACAAGTTTTTCGATTTTAGAAACTTCCAATCAAAAATTTTCTGAGCTTTGTGTAAGCTCCTTACAGTCAGACGCCAACATCACGTTTATTTCGTTCGAACGGACGTATGTACTCGACACATTTTCGTAATAGTTCACATGGAGGATAATAAAGGCGCGTATAGGACCTAGATGCGCAGAAATATAAATTTTCTTGCGCAAGTTCAAGGTATCCGCTACTAACCTCGGTATAGCTTCCCTCTATACGGAAACCTGTCTCAGAAGGATACGGAGAAAAGTGAATTTATCAGTTACGTTCAATTGGGCATGCTAGACACGTGAAACTGCCGAGCGTGAATATGCCAGCGTCTGACTCTATGGATATTCGCTTCGTCCAAGTTCGGATGCAACACAATTTTGTAGTTCTAGTCTTAGCCTCAAGGTCTATCGAACGCGTATTTATTCATACAGAGCTATATCTATAAAATACTATCTTTCTTAATCCTTTTTTATATAAATATTACTGCCAAGTAATTGAAATCTAACATTTTATTCATTTCCTGCGTATTAACATTTTTTTTAACTACATAATAAAAATTTTTTTTTTTTTAAATAAATTTATAGCTCTAGTTGAACAGAAATTAAAAAATATCGACAACGAAAATTTTAATTTTAAAATACTTTTCTATTGAATTTTAGGTTGAACCTTGAGATTTTCTTCCAATAAAACTAAAATTATTATGACTGATTTAGAAATACATTATGAAATTTTAGATATTATTGTCAGAAAATAATTAATAAACAAAAATCAGTGTATAGGAGAAAGGTTCACAAGAACATCGATACAAGTGGTCCCATTTCATCCCTTAGGATTGAAATATATCGTAAAACCCGATCTTATCTCAGTTCTACATTCCGTCAGGATATATATAATATATGCGAAATTTAATTAATAATTATCCTTTTCATAATTCTCCCTGCTTCAGAAAAAAAATTTTACAATTTGTTTTATTGTACTGCAATATACAAAATTATAGATTAATTTTTTTGTGATAGATTGAAAATTTTTAATTTTGACGCAACATGTTATATTAATCCTTGAAATAAAAATTTTTATTCTTATTTTTATTTCAGATGATAGAAATATGTCTGGTATACCATATGTGTCGAAAATTCGATTTTTTTAAAGCTTGTTTTTCTCCTAGGGTTGTTTTTTCTAAGCAATAATATAAATAATTATATAAATTATAGAAAAAAAAAGTTAGTTGATAATCGAAAAATTTTTTTTATTGCATGAATTTCTGCAATTTACAAGTTACGTATACATATTTGCAGATAAACAAATTTTTTTT
Organism: Macrocentrus cingulum; assembly: GCA_002156465.1. Taxonomy (NCBI): domain Eukaryota; kingdom Metazoa; phylum Arthropoda; class Insecta; order Hymenoptera; family Braconidae; genus Macrocentrus; species Macrocentrus cingulum. The sequence continues at coordinate 118,243 of MVJL01006405.1, read as the reverse complement.
TATCATCAATATCTATTGGATTTGCGCATTATACATGAAGCACACAAAGTATAATCAACAACAAAATTTAAACACCGAAAAAACGAATAGCACTCAAATTAATTTGAGTGCATTTTATTTATACTCATTAAATAATGGAAAGTCCATACACAAAAGAAAGAAAAGAAAAAAAAACAAATATAATGCAGTAGTATGACAGCGATGGCAATAATTATGACAGTGTTGGTAGAGTGTCTGTGCTCACTGAGGCGTGATATATGTTCACAGTGTATGACCCTAATTAATAGGGAAGCCACGCGATGCAACTGTCCGACCTCGTGAATTATGCATTGTATATATATATATATATACGTTCACACAATGGTGAATATTATAAGCTGCTTATATATATGTCACAAAACTATATCACAACCAAACACTTCACAATTTTTCGACAAACACTTTCCCCCGTATAACAAGCATCGAAAATCCAATTTTTCTTCTTATATAACACCATAAAACCATTGTAAAAAATTTTAATTCTAGTCCACACCGTTAAATCTATCAAATAACTATTAAAAACAATTATTTCAAATCGCAGTAAAGTTAATCAGTGTTAATATGTGGATAAAACTTTGAGAAATATTTTAATAAAAGTAATAACCCGAGGTTTTAGATTAATTTAATAATTTTAATTACTATTATTGGTACTGCGCTTAACGCGCGTTATCCCCTTTTTACATGTAAAAACCAAAAAATTTCAAGTATATTCTATAAATCTACATGAAGAAATGACGTTAAAATATGGTTAAAGTAATTTTAGATCAGTAATAAACCTAAAAATGTAATAATTTTTGTTTTTTTTGTGTAGTAAAAATTGAGAAAAAAGGTTAGATTCATAGCGCCCAGTTACTGACGCATGTGTAGCACAATAAAATGGCGCCAAATTCACATTAACTCTCATTAAATTCGGTATTTTCGATTTATATTTTATTTTTTTATAATAAAAGATACTATAGGTACTCGTGTTTTATTATTTTTTGAGTAGTAATAAAATTATTTGTTTTATTTATTGCAATGCCAACACTATAAAGGACATTTTACTCATTGACTAATCGTATATTTGAATGCTATCTGCTAAAATAATGGATGGCAAGAGCGTGTAATCTTCTATCGGTTCAATTTAGTATAGCTTCGCGTGACTAAAAGCTCTCTTTAGATATTATTATACCTAACATCCATTCATTTTTGTCTCTATTTTCATATCAAATATAATACATTATAGACATTGCGCTTATTTCTCAATTGTTCTAGGGATTATCGTTTTATGTAAAACTGCTAATCACGAAGATTGTATATATTGTAACTATATAAATTTAATGAATTAACTAATAATATTTGAAAATATCAAGTATAATTTTTGTACTCTAAGGCTTTTATATTCCAAGTATTATATTACCTGATCCTTCTCGACAAATCCAATGAAGGCCGTTCTCTCAATCTCAATTGGCTGCCCGCCTCGGTCATACAAAGCAATCACAAAGTGAAAGAAATTACTTTTTCTTAAATTACTTGGTGGTTGCTTTTCAAAATGTGCTCTTCCTACTCCAACTCTGAAAAAAAAAAAAAAAAATTACATTTCAATAATTATAAATAAACGATTAAAAAAATTTTTTTTTTTAATTAAATCCTATATAATTTAATCAAAAAATAAAATTCTGATTTTTTTTTATAAATCTTAAAAAAATATTTTTAATTAATATTAAAATACATCAAATTATATTTTATGTAGATTACGATAAAGATATTTATTTTTATTATATAAAAAATTCGTTAGAAAAATTTTTTATTTAATTTTTTCTGAAATTTCAATGAATTTTAATTTGAATATATAGTTTTGATGTGCCATTAATTGTGACTAAATATGCATTAAATAATGTTAAATTGTTGGTATAAAATGATGAGAGAATTTCGATTTTGATTGGAAAATATACATCAGGTAGAATTTATTTTTTATTTCTCACTGTGTATAAAAGTTGATGGATTATCCAAAATTTTAGGCCGTTGGTTGACGATAAAGCAAAGCCACAACGCGACCTTTCAAGCGGAAAACTGAATCGACTGGCACGAAAATGAATAGAGGCAGTTTTGCAGCACATTTGCGAAATAAATGATGGTATCGGCGGTGCGTTTGTCACGCCAGAGGCGGCCGGAACCGTAGGGTGTCGTGGGGTTATATTCCGGGTGTCTGTGGGAGGTAGAGTATATACTGGAATGGGGTGATGTATTGCCCTTGTCGATAATTATCGGTGGCTGATTAACCGGTCGCCGGTTCGCGCCCCATAACTCTCACCGACCGATTATTCTACACTATTTGCATCGAGAAATGACGTTTTTGCGGATTTAGATACATGCCAGGCCAACAAAAGCCTTTATATTTTCAACTGCCGGGTTGAAACAAATTTTTTAACTATAAAACAATCAACTACAATTGTTTTTCCAGCTCTGTCCACTGTTACTTTACGCTTACAGCTTTAAAAAAAAAAAAATAGAAAAAACCACTTATTCATAGAAATATTAGTGTAATTAATTTTTTTCAATCATTTATTAATTTTATTTATTGTCAGCTTCCTCACAGATTCCTCACATAATGTTTGACAGAGTTGTACTCAACGCTTCTACAAATCTGTTCATTTATAAAAATCTATCAAAACTGGTTAAAGTCACTGAAACATCAAAAGTCCAAGTGAAGGTAATTCTCGCATGGATCTCAAACCACTAGTGAATTAAATACGACCTAGCTGACGAAGCGGAAAAAAAACCTACGAAAGACCAACTCCCTATAATAAATAACAAGCAGTAAAAAAAAAAAGTTCCAACACCTCGCATGATGAAAAAGTCTTGTGGGATGTCATGTGGTAAACGAAACCTTATCTAAACGACATGAAATTAAATCATCGACCTTTGATATAAATTCAACTATTTAATCTCTATGAGAAAGAAGCAAAAGTACTTGTCACAACACTACTCATCAGTAGACACGCTAAAATCTCATCCACTTAATCAAAAAAATTAGTTCAAACTTTATATATAATAAAAATATCAATAAAAACTTCGATAAAATCCGAATAATGCTTCCAAAATTTATTTTATAAATATTAATAAATTTAAAATCACTTTGGATTAGTTGAAAAATTTTTTTCTCGAAACAAATTAAATGATTTATTGGAGAAAAAAAAATTTTCTTTTGCAGACTTAATACAGTAGTATAGAAAAAATTGAAATATTGTGTGACATTTTTAATATAATGCTAAGATTTGATGACAGCTTCTGAGTGAATAAATACTCGCTACTAAAAAAATCATTTATTCATCATCAGAAATATATATACACTCTACACAATATGGAGACTGCGAGGGTATACGAAAGTGCGACGCGTAAAATGGTGATGCCGCGGGCTAGGGATCTGCACATCCAGGCAATTTAGCCGAGAACAATTATAATCACGCTCGTAGTTTCACACTGCCCGCTAATATACCCCTATTAACTGGCTTTTTTCGCGTCATTTGATCCGCTTTTTTACTGTTCATCTATATATGTGTTCAGATATGTCCATAATTATTATCATACTCCATATGTGAGTATAACTTTCATATATATGCGAGCGCTAATTTGCGAATTACGCACAGACTTCATGTATATATATTTACTAGTTGTTCTGCGAATGTTTATATATTTATGAAATGAATAAATAATGTAAATTTAGTAATATTTCTGCGAAATGATTTCATATATTTCTAATCATCGTATATTACAATTATTAGACACTAAAAATAATTTATTAAATGTTTAAAAGATTTTTTTTTTAAATTATTTTAATCACTATAATCTCTGGGAAAAAATTTTTTTTCGTGCAGTAAAATCCTTAAGAAATCCTTAGAATTTATTGTGTTTAAAATAAGAATTATGAGGCCATTAGTTATAAGTACTCTATTCTCCCATGAAAATTTATAAAAATTAAAATACAATGATTAGTTACATTTTTATCGATAAAAAAACTTTTGGCTTGTCTGATTCAAATTGACACTTAGCAACTTGCAGTTGAAATAGCCTTTGGTTTTAATTGAAAATTTGCAATAAAAGTGTTTTTATTTTTGATAAATTATTTTTTTATTCGTAAGCAATTATTTATTAATGAAAAAGATTCATTATTGCATTAAAAACTGAAAAATTAAATTTCTATGGATTTTAAATAGAGAGGATATTTTTTTATTTTAACAATAATACAACAATAATACAGTCTCAATATATAAGTGCAGTTGAAATGTGTAATTAAATATTTTTTATAAAAATTTAATGCATGTCTAATTTCTTAGTCAATCTCCGAATATCGAAAAAAATTATTAAAAAAATTCATATGATTATAAAAATGCATGAAAAAAATATATTTATTAATTAGAAATGGGATTGTAGCAAAAAAATGTTGACTCGTAGTAGAAAATGAGTGTAGTGAAAAAAATCCGTCGTTAAACGCAACTATAATGCACATGACAGTATACACAGTAAAGGCCGATTGTTGGTATGGTTTCGTCATTTACACATTCTGAATTATGCCCATCAGGCAAGCACCCCTGTGCGCTATACGTGCTCACAGACACAAATACAGATTTGCGGACGAAACAATCGCGAGGACTGAATTACAATAAATCCGCGGTTGTATGCGTCCTTCGTCTAGACGCTTACAAAATAACAGTTACGTTAGTTATTATGCGTTAACTGGGAAAACCCAGATGATTTATGTTTTACACCCTGTATACAGTTTATAATGCATCTATCTGATAATGAGTTATATCGAGAACATTAACTAAAACGTTAATTAAAAATCTACTTTTATTTTTAATATCCACTTTTAATAGTAATTAAACTTTCTACTATATATCCATTTTTAAAAAATTTACCTGCTTGCAAATTTATTAGAGGAAAAATTTTTTTTAAACTAGATCTCAAATATCGTGTGTGACTTTTCGCGAGGGGATTTTTAATTATTTAAATTATTTTAATGGCTGTTTTTAATCATTAATTCAATTAATAAATAATATTTTACAAAAATTCGTACAAATTTCAACTCAATTTTATTTATTGAACAGAATATAATAAAAAAATTAATAAAAAATCAATTGAAATATCTAAAAAAAAATTTGTTTCACCCAATAATTTATTTTTTTTTTCATCAAAAAAATGTTATTATTGTACTGTGTTATTTTTTAATATCTTAAATTTTTATTTTTAACCTTTTTAATAGTATTTTTTAAGTTTTTCACCGAGAAAAAATCATTAATAATTTGTAGTTGGTATTTTTACAGGTAAATCGATACTTTATCTTGATGTTTGAGAGTAAAAGAAATTTTCTGTACAATGTATAGTGTGTGGATTTTATTGCAACTACCTGACGTTTAACAATGACCCACCCTTCCACAGCAATTGTCGTAGAATGAAAAATAGTTGTGTCGAATAAAAAACCAATAAGTAAAACCGGTTTATCATCCCCATAGACGAGACAGAGAACTGCCAGGAATTTAGAGCCAGAGCGTCACTTGGAAAAATGCCATATATACTTCTGTCAAGTGGAAAAATCCAATAACTCATTAGTTTTATAATGAATAGTTGTTAGAAAAATTTACATACCCAATACTATAATAGTTACTGAGAGTTTTCTAAGCTTCATTCATTTTGACTTGAAAAAAGTCGCAGGCACATTTATAGGAATATGTATCTAGGAGAAATAGTCAACGTTTCGGTCGGCCAAACACTTTATACTATCACTATATCAATATTGTATAATAAAACATGTATTATTGTCCTAAAAATTTAATAATCCATATCTCTATATACCCGTTATATATTAAAATTTATAAAATATTACAAGTTATAATAAATATATTCAATAAAAAACATGAAATTTCTCATTATCGCACCATATTTATGAAAATTAAGATTTTTTGTAATTTAAATGTTTAATTTCATTTAGTAATAAATCTTTTATAACCCGATTTTTCAAGTAAAAATTTTTTTTTCACTGAAATTTTTGTATAAAAAAATTTTTTTATTGAATAGGATTTTTTTTTTTTTCATGTTTTAAGGGAGAAATTGAGATTTTTTTACGTTTCGAGGGTGGAGGTAGTTAATTCGACAGGTTTTCACCCTGATGCATACAATTCATCAAGTATATTTTTAACCTGCTGCAGCCAGGACAATTTTTAGATTCCTTCCCTCTGTGCGAGGTGGTAAAAAGTTTTATCTCATGTCACAACATTCCAGCGCTATACTTACATTGTGAGTGATTTTTCTCGCTCGACTTCGTTGAAACTCATTCCCAAGAATATACACACAGTGCAAAAATATCAGCGATATCGCTTTTCACCCTGAACGCGACAAAAATTTATTTATACTACAAACGTCGACTCAAACGTGACGCATTTTTCGCCCACTTGGCGCATATGTGCTAGAGATTTCTATAATAGTCACCCACGCGGAATAGAGACATAAGCTATATACCCTATAGTCTGCGGGGGGCATGTGTTGCGGATGTTTTTTCACGGCGTGAGCCGCCAAACTCGCAAGATTTCAGAGTGAAAAATCCATGAAAAAGACGCCTCGGGTGGCATTCATAGCGCGTGTGAATGACTCTACGTGCCTTTTTGGCTTTGAGAACTGAGCTACACGCCTTTTTTCCTGAGCTAAAAATTTTTCTCAGTTGTCATTCAGTTGATTAATGATTCCAAACACCAAATACATCCCTAATATTTTATAACCAACACATGTTCGCATTTTTAAACAGAAAATTTTTACACAGTCATTATATAAGTAAATTTAATATACATAAAAATCTCAAACTTTTCTTCCCAAAAATTTATCCATTTTCTTGAATTTCAGGCGTTTATAGTCGGAACTTTTGAATTTTCCTCGCAAAGATATTTTCAACATGAAAATTAAAACTTACGTGGCATTGTCAGCAAGCGCAGATTGCGACCAAGTTCGCGGCACAGGTTCTTCCTTGAGAATTTGTCTCATATCTTGAGGCGCAAAGACAAGGGGTGCTCTTGGATGATGATGCGGGGGCGGCGGTGGTGCAACACTTGCTCCATAGAGTTTTCTGCCCCAGTGGCCTTCGAGTTCTACCGGACTTCCGCCGCCTGTCGTGGCACCCCCGCCACCACCAGCACTGAGGCCCAGCCATGGTGACCCCCCAGCACCCACGATGGTGGAGCTGGGCAGGAGACCGCTCCACTCGTCCGACCGCGTGTTGAAGCCGTTGAAACTAACGCTGCCTCTAATGACTCCAGCGAGTCCAAGTATCTAATCAAGTTTTCATCAACATTCAGGCGTTTTAGTTAGCAATATGCCAACGGAATAACGAAAATTCGGCTCTATCACAACCAAAATAAATGTCCTATCACTAAAAATATCACTCGATTATATATCGATTGTACAGTCGCACACCACCTTATCACACGCGCACAATTATTCACAATAACACCATGATTTTCAGTCAAATATAACGGAAAAGTTCGCGTACGTTAGCACATTTTTTTGTTGAATGATTTTTTATTTCTCTCTAATTTACTAGTTTCCGAGTTGTCAATGCGTCCATCATTGAACATTTTTTCGTTTCAAGTTGCTTTTAAGTCTCTCGTTAAAGTTATATATTCGTTAGATAAATGTGGCAATTAACGAGCGAATGGTTAGGAGCTGAGGTAAGAAGCTCTAGCGTCAAGTCCCCAGCCGCGCGTTGCTTCACGTTACAGCGCCGCTTGTCGAATGTGTCACGGGCGGTATGCACGCAGGGTCCCACGGGGTTGAGGGCGTGGTTGAGCATGCTGCGCAATATCCAAGCACACCAGGAGGTCACAACCTCCATCTACCAAGCCAATCAGCTGCTTTACGGATTACCAATCACTGCTCGCTCCTTGTCACGCCCCCTGCTTGCGTTAGTGGCGCCGACGGCAAGTTTGCGAGTTTACTGTCATTCCGGCGGGTGCCGTCTTCCAAGGTGGATGCTCCACGCGTATCTTCCAGTTGGTATTATGAGGTTGTAGTGGCGTGAGGTTGAAATAACTAAAAATTCTTGAAAATTTGCAGAATAATTCTTTAAAACATTTAAATTCATCTTGTAAAATTTTAGAATTTTTTCCGATCAGTCATTTTGGAGAAATAAATTTTTTAAATTGAGAAAAAATGGGCCTCTATGGTATAATTTGGAAATTGGTGCTTTAAATTATGAAAAAAAATACTTCTCACGCTTAAATGTTGAAGAAAAAAACGACTTTCGACGTTTCTATGCGAAATATTTCAAATAAACGTGATGAAAATGTATCAAACAAATGTGAAAAAAATTTATGATTAAACAAAATTTGCAAAAAAAAATTTCTCTTTACTATAATAAATTTTTTAATAATAGTTTATTCTGTTTTGAGTATTAAAAATATTCAAATTTCGCTTAGAAATGCCTAAAAATGCTTGAAAATAAAAGAAATTTATTCTTGAATAATTTTTCTTTTCTCAAAGTTGGTACCATCAATGCTTAATCACACAGACGCAAATTATATAGCTAAAGTTCAAAATCAAAATTTTTATTGCCAAACATTCGTTGATATACTCTATACTTAAAATTTCACCAAAAATCAATTTTCAAATACTCATTTTAATATAATTATCATTATAGACACACTTTTTTATTTTTTGATGAAAAAAAGTTAATTATTGAAGTATTTTGTTGGTTGGATGGTAAAATTATTTATTGAGTTGAGGTAGATGTTTTTTCGAACGGGGAAATATTGAAAGAATTGGAGAAACTACAGTTGATGATGGGGGAAAGCTGATGATGGACTGTCTTACCATGTACGGACTTTTTTCACTGCTGCAGGGTGTGAAATTGGAACGACGCCAAGCGATATAGATTTTGTTTATTAACATGAATACAATTTTATCAAATTTTTCCTATTTTTTCTCTAGAGACATCAGTTTCTGAGGGATGGAATTTTCTGCCCACAATATGGCGAATTTAAATTATCGGTGGAAAGTAATATAATAACAAAAATTGCTAAGACAAACAAGTTTTCTATACTCGCATAAAAACGAAACAATAAGCGATACGTAATTTTTTAATATTATTGATATATATATATATAAATAGCTGAAAACAATCCTTTAAAAATTTTCTCACGAGTAATTTTTCATTTTTTTAATAAAGTAAATTAAGTATTAAAAAACAAAATAAGAATGCTCTGTTGAAGTCATTTAGATATTTGTGTGTACTAAAAATTTTAGTGTGGACATGCAGTCTAATTTTTTAGGCTACTCTACTGAAAGAAGCCAGTGATGCATCTGTGTTTTTGGCACCCCGGAGGGCTCTAAGCACATTGATGTACACGCTAATCCTTCTCTACTTAAACACAGTGAGAGCGATAAAGACAGATTTTTAAGCGCTAATCCACTGTTTCACTCATTCTTTACAGTGTGACCCGCCTTATTTACAGTAAAACTTGAAATTTCCTCATCTAGATTGACTTGTCACAATTTTTTCATGACAATAATTAAAATAATCTACTGTTTTTAAATTCACTACAATATCGCTTATTTTTATATAACTATTAATTATGCTTAAACAATGCTATTAAAAATATTATTTCACATTAAATAAACAAATAAATAATTTTCTAAACATTTAAATCAAAAGCTTTTATAAAAAAATTCGTTTTTGTAAATATAAATGAAAATTTTAAATATACGGTTTCTTTGACTATTTTTTTTTTCTGTAAAGAAGAAATTTTATAACAGCTGAGTCACAACGTACTACAAAAGTGGGCCTAACTCAGCTGCCGTCAGTTAATGCACACATTATTGTTCGAATATTTTTTCCCTAGACACTATATATTATAATTTATTTTGCCATTTATTTATTCCTAAGAACAAAATCTTAAGAAATCTACACTACTGCAGTCAAAAATTCGTTCTTCAGTGAAATATGAGGTATATAGTATTCCGCTCGCCCTGTCTGACCACATACAAAATATTGGCTGTATCTACTACCGCTATCCCCTCCCTTCAACGCTGGAAAAGTATCTATATCCCTTACGCTACTAATATAACCACAGAATTTACGAGTAATGATTGAAAAAATTAACGTAAAGAATTTTTTAACACATTTTTCTTTAATAAAATACTGTTTTTTGTTAAAAACTACGATTAAAAAATTTTTTTTTGTACTTCCATATAGAATATCGACTTTAAACGACCTGATTTAATGCGAATTATCTTAAAAATCTATTTATAAAAAATTAAAAATACATTTAATTGATATTTTGTTTAATAAACTTAATTTAGAAAATTTTTTAATAAATTCTATTCTCGATAAATACACTTGGATACCAGTGAGGAAATTATTTTCCAAGATGTCTAACATGTGGTGTGAACTTTTTCTTTTATGTTTATCAGAGTCAAAGACAGACTATGCGCGATCAGAATGCGCAGCTCTTGCATCCGGCAGGTGCTGTCGTTCAGCGTAGAGCGCCAATACTTTTCTATAAAAGATTTCTACTGAAAATTCGTGGATTTTTTTATCAAAAAGTTTTTTCTACTCATAATTATAGTTGTATTTTAAATCCTAAAAGTCAGAAGTATTTTTTTTATCACAGTTAATTATATGAAAAATTTCTTAAAAAATTTTTTTGGTACAACTGTAAACATATTCATGTAATAAAAAAAATTTCTTATTTCTGATTTATATAATAATTATTTAAAATAATAATTTAAAAAATCTAAAATCTGAATCTTTGGTAGTTATTAGTGAGTAAAGAGTGTTGGCCAACGTCTTATTCGTCTTTGGGGTGTGATTACAGCATCTCCATCAACTAGCATCAAAGTTTGCAAATTAATCAAACTATAGTGGTTTCCATGAACCCGATGACGATGCCACCGCAATGTAAACTAATTAAACTGAGGGCCAAGCACTAATGTATCCATTATACGCAGCCCTATGGTCGAGCTGTAGTCATATCTCACCGTCGACCCTCACACTTGCTCACGAGATTATACGACCTTCTATAATATTTTAATATTTCCCACTTAAATCCAAAGAAATCACAAAATAAACACATAATATAATTACTAAAGTACTTGAAAACTTTATAGTTTGAAAATTTCAATTATTCAAACTTGAATCACATATATAAACTTATAAGGGTGTCACGTTCTTATATAAGTATCACCTTTGTTTATAGACTAAACTAAACTTCAAGAACATTTCCATTTTCATATCTTCAATTTCTAAGTAAAACTAGACAATGTTCATATACTCTCGAGTAAACCCAAAGTTTCTAATGTTTCAGGTTCTATTATATTACTAAAAAAAAATTTTTTTCACAATTTATGCTGCGATTTATATGAAGAAAAATTTTATTTTAATGTAAAAATAAAATTTCTGTATCGCGATTTATAGCCGAGTTGGATAATAATTTTTAAATTTTACACTGCAACGTCGTTTATATATAGCGAGGAGGGTGACAATTCTTTTATACATTTTTATTCTCCTTACATATTATGTATCGTGAAAAGTTTCTCTTATTTCGCGCGAGTTAAACACCAAGGGTCACAATATGCAAAGTCGTGACAGAGGGGTGAGATTTATACGACAGTTCTAATTGCTAATATATGCAAATATCAATTGGTATCAAGGGCATTCTGTCACATAAAATCAACAGAAATTTATTTAAACTGCGGAAAAAGAAATTTTTTTATATAGAATTAAAACTAAAATAAGTCATTATAAGAAAATTTTCAGTATATATGTATTAAATAGTATGAAATGGAAATATATATTGGGTTGACGTTAATTCCTTGGTGAAAAATTGTCTTTTTTCATCCCATAACAAAGGTTTTTTCGCTGGCAAAAAGGTATATACAGACACTGTATACTCACAAAACGAAAAAAAGGGCGTTGTAGAAATTCGTTGTGGTTTAAAAGACGTAAAGGATAAATATAAGTTGCATGTCAAAAATGTTTTTTTTTTTCTTTTAGAGCTGCATCGCGGTTATATTGTAGTTGGATATCAATGCCATGATGACATGGCATTGTTTCAACAATACAAGATAATCGTTTTACACACTTTGGATAATTTATTGATTCTTTCTCGCTATGACGTGAACGACGTTGTGACAGGTTTGGAGTTAAAAATATTTCATCTTACGACTGCAATTGAATTGAAACATCTCATAATAGTAAATAAATTTCATATTAAGTATTTGGCATAGCCGATGTATAAATTAATTGCTGCTTAAAAATAAATTATTAATTTGCTTGTATCAACTAATTCATAAATTTTGGATTAATCAATGTTTATTTATATTTGAGAAGCACTTTATTAACTGTGAAAATATCACTTATTTACGCGTGTAAACATCTTAGACGTTAGACAAAACTTAACGTATAAAAAGTATGGCTTGAATATTAATTTTTTTACCAACCCCCTTTGGGAAAGGGGTCTTTTTTGAAATTATCTACGAATAATATAGCAGCAAATCGACAAAAAAATTCCAAAACCCAACACTATATGAAAATTTTGTTATTCAAATTGTTAGTTATAAAATTTCTTCTTTTTCCAAAACGTTTTTAAACCTACTGCACTTTTTAGAATTAAAAGGATAGATAATTTTAAGAAAAAGAAAACCCCGGTTCGCCTGCATAGTTTGCGTGCAATCGTCATTTGTTTAAACTGTTAATATTAAAAATTAAATTTCTCCAGCCCTAATTAACATTTTTAAACAAATAATACACCATTAATGTTCGAAGAGACATCCCCAATAAATTTCCAACCATAATCACTACCCTCAAATAATTATTTATACCTCTTTTAGCCTATTGTTTAAATAAAAATTTTAAACAGCAAATTCGACAACTGCTTTTGTTATAGAAATAATTAGCTGACCCTTTTGACCCCGATTCAGAAAAATCACCTTCAAAATCGATTTTTTTAAGAGAATTTATTAATAGTAAATAAATCGATCTTAGACAGTTTTGTTGTAGGAATATTTACCGACTTTCTCGAGCATTCCACTGGATATGTCGAGCTGCCCTACTTTACAAGGAATAATAATTTCTGTAAAAAAATAAATAACTCTCAATAAATATCTTAAATACAAAATTTCTGCAACGATATAAACTAAAAACTCGATTTTCGCTTTTGATATTATATATCCTGTTGAAATGTACAATTGATGGAAATAAATAAAATCTGAAAAGTAATAATAAAAAAGCGCCACACCAATTCGTCGACTACAAGATAGAAACGAGTGTTGGGTAAGCTACAAAGCTTCATCGTCTAAAAGAGAATATAGTTGCTCACAGAGGACTAGCGAGATGGACAATAAAATGGAACCTTTATGGCGTGACGGAATTACCACTATTCGTATCGCTGCCAACCACACATATATACAATACACCCCTTATGTGTTATGTGATTATACATATACCCTGTATCTATGTCAATGATTTTTTTTTAATTGCTCCAACAAGCTCGGAAATTCTTACATCTGAAATTATGTGGCATAAATTGAATCAATAAAAAATATTGTTTCTTACATGATAAATTTCAAAAAAGGATGCTTCCAGTGTGTTGAATGTTATATACTGTCATTTAAATTGAGATAATTCAAAAAACAATAATAGAAAAAATTTTTTGAGCATTCACATGAGGAAGTAGAGGGGTATTTTCAATAAAGTGATCCCACAAATCAATAGGATAGTGATAATACAATGTGAAAGGACACTATTGGACCTCGGTTTAATAATAAGATCATCGTAGCACTTTTGTTATTGCGCAAATGTTGACAATTGCAGCGATAATGAATATGGATACTGTTAATTACAAATATCCGACTGAAAGACCTTGATGGTCATTCAATATTAGCCACTGTTGTCACGCGCCCACCGTATGGTAGATATGTGTATTTCTCACATTAGTTCTGTTTGAACAGGACGAACGCAACCAGTCAGTGCGAGGTATTGCCCGCAATATCCTCTGTTTGTCCGTATAGCTCGTATAATACGAAACTGCTACCGTTCATATAGCTCAATTCAAAAGTCTCGTATTTTAGACCAATGACTGTTTATGTGTTTTGTATAAATATATACACATCGCTTATCATTACGATGACCTAATTTTGATGATACAAACTATAAATTTACTAAAATATATCTAAAAGAAATTTGAGAACGTTTAATTGGAGTAAAAAAAATTTTCAATCAAAATTTTGAAGGTATATTTCTTGGAAACTACAGATTTTGTGGTTTTTTTTTTTGTTTTTTAGCGATAACTCGATAAATAAGCGAGATAACGAAAAATCTTATAGAAGTTGAATGATTTAGAATTAAAATTTCTACAAAAAATGTTCAATAAACTTTTTTTTATTTCCGACAGATTTTAAGATATTACAGATTTTTGAAAATTTTTATTTTTTAAAATATCTCGAAAACAAGACAAAATATCAAAAAAGTTTATTCTATATTTTTTATAGCATTTTTTAATTCAAATCATTTGACTAGAATCAAATTTTTTCCTATCTCGCTTAGATATCGAGTTATCATTGAAAAACCGAAAAAAGTTACGAAAAAAGCAAAATATGCAAAGGCGACGCCCTGAAAATTTGTCGAAAACAAATTTTTTTTTTAATTTCAACCATTTTCATAACAATTCGTTATTAGAATTGATTTTGCTTGAAAATAAAAAAAAGGGTTTTTGGCTGTCATAATATAGGTTATACTACTCAAAAAGGATAAAAATAGCTTTTTTGATATTATTGACTCGTGTTACTGAAAAAAATTCAATAACTTTGTGTTCTTTTGATAAAAAATTATTTCAACTAATCCGAAAAATAGCCACCCTACTCAGATATAAATTTTTTTGTTTGTATACACCTTATGGTCCGCCCTTGAATTATTTCTATAGTGTATTCTATTACCCGAATTGTCCTCGACACTTGTTTTATACTTCAATCAACAAACATTCATAATTTTTCCAGTCCCTCCAACATTTATCTACTTCCTTGACAAGATAGAAAAAGAATCAAACGCGTGAATACAACCCAAGGCGTAAAATTTAGATTGACTTGACCCTGAAGACCCTGCAATCTTTCACTTCTATTAGTCCTATACCCAGGGTAAAAAATTTATATTGGCTGTAAACACCCCAGAAGGTATTGCCAACTCTGGCAGTGACTTGCGGTTTCAGCGAATAAATTTAATTCACCGGAAAAAATCCAGAATTTTGTTTGTGAAATTTTTTTTTTTTCATCAAACAAACTATAAAAATTAAAACAAGTGAAAAAAGACAAAAAGCCGAGTGTTCTAGAGTGGACAAGATGGCCGTGTCCCACGAGAATTTACCACAAAATCCAACAGATACACGGGAAGACGAAAAACTGCCCGAATTTGTCCCACTTGTTCCATTATTTCCCAATCACCCGAAACTTGCCTCTGGCTTTGTCACTCATCGTTTGAAGACACACGCGATACGCGTCACGAATCGACCTGTCTACAGGTATAAACCTAGCTTGTTAATCTTGTTATATTATTAGTAAACAACTTACTATGTATATCCTGTGTACACGCACGCGTAGATTCAATAATGCAGATACTCGATAATTCCCCGGTGGCTTTGGGATGATAGAAGCGCATTGATGGGTATTAAAAATAGTACAGCTGTACCTATAAAGCAACACATTTATAAATATACATATGCTACCATCCAAATATTAAGAAACAAAATGATTCATTATGTCAGAAATATTTTTTTTCGATCGCGAAACATATACAATTTACAAAAAAAAAATTCATTTTCGGGTTTTCGGACAGTGCGTATACGTCTTCAGAAGTGCGGTGAGTGAAAATTTTTGCATATTGCAATTCCCCCTTTTTTTTTACAATACACAAAATACATAAAAAAAATTCCGCGAATAAAATTCGAATGAAAAATCGATTTTTAAGACATATTTTCAAAAGAAAAAAAAAAAATCCATCTAAAAATATAATAAAAATTCTTCTCGATCGTTCCAAAATATATATTTTTTGAAATTTCAAGCATAATGATCAATAAAATTGATTATTAACATGCTCAAAATTTTTTAAAAATTTACAAAGAATTTCTGCTGGAATAATTTTTTTTTTTCCAATTATTTTGTTCTATATTATTACATAATTATTTTTTGTCATTATTATATATCATCCCTTAAGCATAGGTTATATTTAGCTGTCAATATTGATTATACATCATTAAATTAAAAGAAAAAAAATTCAAAACATCTTTAATCTTATAAATTTATAAATCTTATTAATTCATGAGTGTGAAAAAGGTTAGAAGTCGTGACCAATTCTGTGGGTTATACATTACACATCCTGTTAGATAGTTAGAAAACGGTCTTTTCATCCTGACATCACGAAAACCCAACTCACTATTATACATACTAGACTGCCCCTTCAGCGATAACCTAAAATATCCTCGCTTTTCCTCTTACAGACGCATCGTTACACTTAGACTAACTGGCCTCCGGAACTCCATGTGACCATTGGAGCCCCCAAAACGATCGACTAACGAGCTTGAGCACGCACAGGAATCCCTGATGACACACCCGGACACTTAGGATCATTGTATAAGTCCTTTAATCTCGAAACAATAAAAAAAACCCAACATCGCCACATAGTTTAATACTTAATCAAACTCGCTTTACACAAATGAACATTTAACACGTGCTCAATACCTCCTAAATCAACTATCCAAATAATTTAAATCATAGTAAACAACACAATTCCCAAAAAAATCGCCTTTTTATTCATAACATATCCTAAAAATAATTCAGATATTCCAGAAAACAGACGCGACAAAATTGAGTTGAATAAATACATTAACGAGACATAAAGAGATGATTGTGAAAAACACTTGGTACAGTAGTATTGAAAATATATCGAATATGCTCTTGAGACTTGATGACGTATGTGGTACAACCTGTTGTAGGTTTTTTTTATTCCTGATGGCTTGAGCCACTTTGATAAATAGATCTCGTGTCCGGTACAACGCATCTGTGTACATGCATCGCTAGAGGGGTTTATGTACATAGATATATGTACCCCTGCTGTAGTATAGTAGGTCTCTCCCTCGCGCCCTTCCTAGATGAATAAACAGCACTGCCAAATCATTATCATTATAATCCGGCCACCGATGCGCTCATCAGCCACATTGTCCTGCCAAATGCCTCTTAGCTGCCTGTAGTAACAAAGATGGGCTTGAATGAACAGTATTGTTTTCTTTACTCGCGCGAAACGTCAAATATGCAGGTAATTGACACACGTCAAGTTTTTGGAAAAGTAAAATAGAATGAAAATCGTAGAAAGTGATTTGATTAGGATTAAAAATAGATAGTTTGGACTAGTGTAAAAAAATTGATAGTAAGCGATGCCGAGGTTGTTTGAGGATAGACTGTAAGTGAGATAATTGAACAGTTGGACTTTCAGTTCTGAAACCATGACTGTAGGGGTTGCTCTCCATTGTTAAAAAATCTAAAGCAGCCAGGCGTGTCCTGACAACGAACCGCACTTGCGCTGTAACATTATCGGTTGGGTGTACTCTCGTCTATGTATTATAGCGAATAAAGAAAAGAGTACAAGGTGAATGACTATACTAGGTTGGCAGACTCTCCCTGAAAGGCACACTGACATATGCGATACTCCGGGGGCAGAATCCCCTGTTTCTGTATGTGAATAGATGTAAGCATTCGAAACATGTGCCACGAATATTGGAGAAAGTGTATTTGAATTATTGTTTGTTGAATTTTATTGCACTTGTATATATAGATTGAGAGCACTTGCAGAGAAAGACGGTGAATTAAAATTATCAGTATATTTTTGAAAATTTTTTTCTCAATCACATTTTGAGGATTTTTTAAGTTTAATAAAAATTTGTGAGCAACCTTTAAAAATGCTTGTTTTTGGGTTAAATTTTTTAGAGGGCTCTCAAAACATGATAAACTCTGATTTTTTGATACGAGATCTCAAAAACAAAAATAAAGCATTTTTTTTTTGTGCTACCTTAATATACATGCGTATTTTGTCCTACAAAATTTTGAAATATTTTCATCAAGTCATGTTAACGAACATTCAACTTGAAAAAAAAAATTCATAATTTTAAAATGGTTATAAAATAGAAAAACTGATTTTTAAAAATTAACTAGTAGTTTTTACATGATTTATTCAATGAAAAATATTATTTGGTAATTTGAAAATTTTTTTCAATCGCTGATAAAAAAAATTCTTAGTGATAAAAATGGTTTTTTCCACTTAAAATATGTGTGGCTTAATTGTAATCACCGGTTCAAATGAAAAACTAAATTTAACTCCAGATAAAAATATTAAATATTAACTAATGATAATTTTTTATTGTACAATTTGATCGAAAAATGCAAAAATCTATCAATCAAGTTGGTAAAAAGTTGAGATTGATAATCTCTAAATTATTTATCTCACGATATCCGCAACTAATCCCACTTTACTGCGCAACTCTGTTGAGGCGCAAAGCTCGGAGGGGAAATCTATGCGCCCATAAGGAGGGATATTTCAATGGTAAAGTTCAGGCGGGTGGTGACAAAATCGAAAATTACTGTATACAAAAGATTTAATCATGCTCTATAATCCATTTTAAAAAAATATCCATTTTTAAAATAAAAATTTCGATTTTTA
The DNA here is from genome assembly GCA_002156465.1 of Macrocentrus cingulum. Classification (NCBI taxonomy): domain Eukaryota; kingdom Metazoa; phylum Arthropoda; class Insecta; order Hymenoptera; family Braconidae; genus Macrocentrus; species Macrocentrus cingulum. The sequence goes on along the minus strand of MVJL01006405.1, from coordinate 99,483 downwards.
ACGTGTGACAATTACATGTTAACACTTTTGTGGATTTTTTTTTTATCATAGTATCATTGTCATCATCAGCCTTATAGGCCAGTTAGCAAATATTTTTTGTAAAAAAAAAATTTTTTACAAGTGACAGTAAAGTACAATTTTTGAATTATTTTTAAAACTTACATTACACAGGATACATGTATAGATGAATAAAAAAAATTTTGTTCTTTGTTAGATTAACATGATAATTAACATTGGTCGAAAAATAATTCCATTCAACCACGAGCGCCGTGGGATTTACGACAGTACTCCACTGAAGTCCAAGGAATGGTGATGTGAACCCCGAAGGAGTTGACCTCCATTACGCGAGGTTAACCACTCGTGCCTTGGTACTTCTAGCAGACTTTGATTAGCTCGAAAATCGAATTAATTTAAGACATTTATCTGGTATCACAGTTTGTCATTTATTTTTACATCAAAAGCTAAAAATCTCAATGTCAATACTAAAATAGAAAATATAGAAAAAACACAAATTAAAATGAGAATATCATTATAATAACATTTTATCAATTGTTATTTATCATTTTAGCTTTGATAATAATTTTTTAAGCCTTTAAACAGTCTGCGAGCTTTGAAAATATTTTATACTGTGTTCAGATGGTTGTGTGATAGCGGATCAATAATTGGCAATAATCAAAGGCTTTGTTATGCATTGTAGAGAGATTTGTTTTCCCTTTTTCACCATCTCAAACCATAATCCACCCTCTAGAACATCGGATATACAAGGTGAAAATTCTTGTCATGTAGGGATAAAATTCTCGCATTTTATAAATGTACAATTCACAAAACAAAATCAATATTTTTTTCATCTTCAAACTTATTTGTCAATAATATTTATACAAATATTTTGATATATAAATATTTTTTTAATAAATTGTAAATATGCAGCAATATTTAACATGATAAAAATAAATCATATTTTGATGTGACTAACAAACAGAGAGCAAGAGAGTTCTTCTTTTACTGTTATGATATCTAATTATCGTTATTCAGATAAAAGATTTGAATCTTGGGGTTCTTTTCTTCCACTACATATACCTAATATACATTTAGACTAGAATATTTTTATTACGTTGAGTAGACAATGTGTGAATACTGCAGTGAAATAATATTAGACACGATAAGAAAGACAAAAGTGGCATGGTGAATAGCCACGAATAGTCGTTGAAAACGATAAACTGGTGAGAATGATACTAAAACGCATTTCAGTTATTTCGATGGACATAAAATACAAGTATAACTACAATGTTTCAATATGTAACTACAATTTCAGTGAAGCTTACGTCCACTTTGGGAACTTGATTACACCTATGTATTACTACACTGAGAGAACAATTTATTTACACTTAACGCGTAAATATATTCGGTAGATGATGAAATAAAATTTCTTACATATTAAAAAATGTACGCTTATAGTATATTATATATAATAATTTTTTTTTTGAATCCGAAAAAGGTCAGCTGATCATTTCTATAACAAAAGCAATTGCCGAATTTGCTGTTTAAAATTTTTATTTAAACAATAGGCTAAAAGAGGTATAAATAATTATTTTAGGGTAGTGATTATGGTTGGAAATTTATTGGGCATGTCTCTCCGAACATTAATGGTGTATTATTTGTTTAAAAATGTTAATTAGAGCTGGAGAAATTTAATTTTTAATATTAACAGTTTAAACAAATGACGATTGCACGCAAACTATGCAGGCAAACCGGGGTTTTCTTTTTCTTAAAATTATCTATCCTTTTAATTCTAAAAAGTGCAGTAGGTTTAAAAACGTTTTGGAAAAAGAAGAAATTTTATAACTAACAATTTAAATAAAAAAATTTTCATATAGTGTTGGGTTTTGGAATTTTTTTGTCGATTTGCTGCTATATTATTCGTAGATAATTTCAAAAAAGACCCCTTTCCCAAGGGGGGTTGGTAAAAAAATTAATATTCAAGCCATACTTTTTATACGTTAAGTTTTGTATAACGTCTAAGATGTTTACACGTGTAAATAAGTGATATTTTCACAGTTAATAAAGTGCTTCTCAAATATAAATAAACATTGATTAATCCAAAATTTATGAATTAGTTGATACAAACAAATTAATAATTTATTTTTAAGCAGCGATTTATTTGTACATTGGCTATGCTATTATTTATAATTCTTAAATTCATCGAGTACATGGTCAAGCTGTAGAGCTTAAAAACTGAGCATGTGGCTGAATCAACCATCTGTACATGGCATAAAGAAAGCATTTGACAATTCTGCGTGAATGTCAACCATTTTTTTTATGACAGCTCTTTATCATCATCAAATATATCTGGGCACTGCTACTAATTCAGGTTTGGTGACATCTCGTTGCCTTCGTAACAAGTCCTATTGTATAAAGCCATCTATAACTATACCATTGCATTCGAGGGTGCTTAGTTAAAGCATGCTCACTGAACACGATTAGTTGGTGGTGAGTGTGGACAGTTGGCTTTACATTTATTTGCCAAACATGCCTCTCACTCGATAAATCGTGATATCGCTGATTAATTCATCGATCAATCTGTAATTGTTAATTGAGCTTTTTTTATCTTATTATCTACAACATTAAACTAATCCTCAATTTTGAAGAAACCTTAGATTTATCATCGAAATTTAAGTCATTTAATACTTGTCAATTCTACAAATATGTGAATAAAAAAAATTTAATTTAATTTAACAAAACTTCAAGCATGCATATATTACAAAAAATCACCATATCATTAAAATCACCATATCATTAAAAAAATTAATATAATTCACACCACATACATTATTACTATTAATTTTGAAATTTAATAAATTTTTAAAATATTTTTTTACCTAAATTGAGTCCAATTAACTTATTATAACACAAAATGAAGTAAATCATCACATCGAATATTTTCGAACGACCTCTTCATAATAATATTAAGACTTAATTTTTCTTTGACGTAAAAAACATCACAAAATAGAGAAAATGAACATATGCAACGTTTTAATGTTGATATAGTCATAAAAGATGGTACGAAAGTAGAAAAAAAAAATTGTTTACAATCACATTTTGACCATTTTTGTAGATTTGAAAATTCATAAGCGACCTTAAAACATGATCAACTACGATGTTTTGATACGAGACACAATAAACGAAAATAGTCGGTTTTTTTTTGGACCACCTTAATGTACATGCAATATCAATGATTTAAATCGTCATATCGCTCTATCAAATAAATTAAATGATCCGCTAATTTTATAAAATTGTGTATGGTAAATAAAAAATTTAATAGTATTTTCTAATTATGGATTACACTGATGATTGATATTTTAAAATATTTTCTATAGCACGCTTGAGAGCTGCTGCCATCGCGTGGCGACTGCCTTCAATGACCACGCCACAACCATGCACCACCGTGCGAAGCAACAGATATGATAAGTGTTGACTTGAGCAGAGCTTGCATCAGGGGCAAGATGAACATTTTGCTCCTGACAATTTTCCATTTTTTACTCGACTTATCGTCAATCAACCACGCATGTAAATAATACTTTTTTTAAACTACTTTTTAAAACTAAAAAAAAAACCCAAAAAACTGAAGAAGTAAAAGATAGCAGCTGAAATATTAAACATCAAATATAAAATCTGGTTATAAAAATTTTTCCAAAAAATAGAGAGCTCCTTTACATGATAATTATGGGAAGTAAAACGTTTTTTTTTTCATGCAATATTCATAGAACCAAGCAAATCTGGATATTTCAACGAATTGCGTATAATTAAAATTTTCGGTTTTTTGAGCCTTTCAAAATTAATTTTTTTAAGCTTTCTATACATATATGCTCAACGAAGCTTTGGAAATAATGCTGTGATTTAAAAGTTTACACTTTAAATTATCAATCCTTTTAAGTTATGTTAAAATCACTGCAGCTTTTATTATAAATCAAATAAAACATATAGAGAATTTATTTATTAAACAAATAAATTATACGGTATAAACATTTCCTCTGACCCGTATTATACAATATGTTCTCGGGCGTGTCAAATTAATCATCAAACAACTGCTTAATGAACCAGTCAGCCATTAGACAATTCCGGTCAAGGGCTGGCAAATTGTCATACATCACAATTCTATTTATGGAAAATTAATTGCACAAGTAAATTAAATTAGAAAATTATTTTTCTACAGTAAATAATAAATTTTTTTCAATATTTATTATTAAATTAATGCCTTGTATTTGGATGTAATATTTTTTTAAAAATCACTATAATGTCTAAAAAAAAAAAAAAAACTCGAAAAAAATCTATACAACCCCCTTTTAATACCATCAACTACCCTATACTTATATTACTTTCATAATATCATGTTATTTCGATTTTAAAAATACTTGATTATACATTTTTTCGTCGATTTTTTATTACAATATCGATATTTCTTCTTTCTCTCTCGTCTTTGAAGAGAAAAATTTTCATCATTTGAAATAATATACTGGAAAAATGACGAAAAAAAAATTTACTTGAAAAATTGAGCTCAAGTTGAAGGAAAAAAAATCGTCTGAAATCGAAGAATCTGAGATTTAAGAAGGAATATATAAGGTAAGAGAAATTTTCTCACTCGAATACGTATATATTTTTTCATTAAGTTACTGGCTTGCCAAGTCTATTTATCAAATAGAGTGTACGTTTAATTTTTTTTCCCCCCCACACAGCATCATATATCATCCTGCAAGCCAAAGAATGTAGTGCCCTCTGTGTGCGTTCAAAAAAGACTCACAATCTAGCGGAGGATTACGATCTGGAAAATTCGACGAAATATCGAAACTGCTATATAGAAGAAAATTGATTACGATTTTTCTTATTTAGCACCTGACATCTTCAAACTATTTTTAATTCAATTTACCCTTACAGAAACGTTTTAAAATATTTTTAAATATTTGAAAAAAAAAAAAAAATTCCATTATCATTTGCCACGATGAAAAAAAATTAAAACAATGATTTCAATTAATTGACGATGCACAGTTGGCGGAAAGAAGCTGCGATGATGGATCAAGCTTGCCTTCTCTTATGCGGAATATTCTTGAATGCGTCGAATAGGTTCGCTGAAAAAGGTTGTGATGTGTTCTGGTTATGTGTGGTGGTTTGCAGCCACCAGGAATTATGGCTCTTGTCACGGCTGTTCATTTGTAGATGGAGTTTTTGCTCCCTGAGGAGGCTGCCCCAATCACGAGCCACGGAAATTGCAGACTCTCACTCTCCCTTCCTCGTGTCTCTCTCCCTTGCACCCTCTTGGCCACCCACTATCCACTCAATGCGCGTCCTCGTTTCCTCTGCGCACTTTATACCTCTTCCTACCATGATCCACCGCCGCCCCTTAGCTTCCATCGACGCCTTCACCTTCACCACCACCTACTTTCTATAGACCAACTTCTCCCCTTTCCACCTGGTTTTTTTGTAAATCTCATAATAAATTATGCTATTTGATTTAATAGTAATTTTGTGGTTTGTAAACACCATAGGATAAATGTCATTGTTTTAGTTGGATATTATATTGCTTTGTCAACAGAATTATTTTTTTGCAACACATGCCTATAAAGGTTTATTTCACTCTTGAGCCGCTATAAAGTGGCCGATTTTTTCACTGTTGATATCCGTGTCTAAAGTAGGGATTTTTTTTCCACTAGTGCGTAAAATGCTCGATTTTTTTTACGGACTCTTTAGTGAAAAAAATCGAGCATTGACATTTGTTGCAAAAAATATGGTGTGTGGCATGTGCACAATGGCGTGAAGTTTGTACTCTCCAGGACTATATTCGCAAGGACTCGTTTGATTGTGACACTTGCCTTCGGCTCGTGTACAACCCTCAAACTCGGCCTGTGAATGTTAGTTCTGGCTCGTGACAAACTTGCATGCTGTCAAAAAATTGCCGCATTGATGCACTTGCCATACAATATACTATTAACTAAAGTAATTTTCAAAATTGACATTTCTTCATTTTTTAAAACGTATTCTCATCAATAAAAAAAATTAAAATTGCACCCAAGTATTTATATTTTAATGAGGGTATAGAAAAACTCTTGTACAATTTTGTCTAAATTGCAGAGAAAAAATTTTTTCACGATTGCATGTAATTACCAGGATAATTTAATATACTAATGTATATTATATACATTCATATTCATTCATTTATGTTCATACGTAATTGTATTTACGGCTTTATAGGACGTGATTAGATTACATTGAGACTTATAACATCCCATAGTATTGTAATAGATCTTATGTAAACTTTTTATCACAGGTAGCAATTATCTCAACAGAAGGTTATACATGAAAACATAATTTCATGGATCTAAATAAAGCCAGGGTAAACAGTAAATTTTTCTTACATTTCTATTTATAAATTTTAAAAAATCCCAACAATACTCTTTTTTTTATGTTTTATTGATTTCAAAATACTTTGTAGTTGATTTTGTGGCATGTGCACAATGGCGTGAAGTTTGTACTCTCCAGGACTATATTCGCAAGGACTCGTTTGATTGTGACACTTGCCTTCGGCTCGTGTACAACCCTCAAACTCGGCCTGTGAATGTTAGTTCTGGCTCGTGACAAACTTGCATGCTGTCAAAAAATTGCCGCATTGATGCACTTGCCATACAATATACTATTAACTAAAGTAATTTTCAAAATTGACATTTCTTCATTTTTTAAAACGTATTCTCATCAATAAAAAAAATTAAAATTGCACCCAAGTATTTATATTTTAATGAGGGTATAGAAAAACTCTTGTACAATTTTGTCTAAATTGCAGAGAAAAAATTTTTTCACGATTGCATGTAATTACCAGGATAATTTAATATACTAATGTATATTATATACATTCATATTCATTCATTTATGTTCATACGTAATTGTATTTACGGCTTTATAGGACGTGATTAGATTACATTGAGACTTATAACATCCCATAGTATTGTAATAGATCTTATGTAAACTTTTTATCACAGGTAGCAATTATCTCAACAGAAGGTTATACATGAAAACATAATTTCATGGATCTAAATAAAGCCAGGGTAAACAGTAAATTTTTCTTACATTTCTATTTATAAATTTTAAAAAATCCCAACAATACTCTTTTTTTTATGTTTTATTGATTTCAAAATACTTTGTAGTTGATTTTAAAAGTTTAAACAGTATGAAACAAAATTTAAATTAGTTTTTTCCAATTTTTGTGAAAAGTCGGATATCTTCAGATTTATTTAAATAATTTCGAAATAAATTTAAAAAAATTGAAATTAAAATAATATTTTATATAGATGTTAGCAGAGATAATATTGGAGTAAATTTTAATATTTTAAAGCAACCAAGAGATTGTATAGATATGCATATTTATCTCTTTTTCTTTTCTGAAATCTTGACAAAAGGACGCGTCATGTATTATCACCGGAGTTCTTTTTGCTGCTTGTCTTTCATTGTCGATGTAGAATCAGGGGGGAGGCGAAAGATAGCTTTCTGTTGATGGTATACTTCGGAGGCTGCAGGTCCCCAGGTGCCCAAGAGCGATGATTAAGCCAACGCACATTTTAATCAAAAGCACGTCGAGTGAAAAGTCTTGTAGCGTAACCGGCGATGATAGGATTTACTTGCTTCTGATAAATCAAATCGTTTTTTCCACGTAAATATACAAATCCTACTCTAAATGATTCAAATAATATAAAAATAATTCATCTGGAGAATTTTATAATAGTAAAAAAAAAAAATTTCAACCAATAATTCACTTGATTAAAAATTACCTTTAATTTTTTTAAATAAAAATTGGTATGAAAAAAAAGGTGCAATAAATTATAATTTTATTGTTTCATGTAAAATCGAAAATTATTTGTAAAAATTTGTTTTTTTTTTTTTTTATGTTGATTAGGGTGAAAAATTTCTCATTTTCGATTAAATTGACTATCACTAATATCATCACTCAAGAGATTTAGAAGTTGCTCGAGGTTTCTCCCCTATTCCGTCACATTTTAAGAGGGTCAGTTAGCAAAAAGTACTAATTAATGAGCGGTCCACTCCCCCTGAGGGTGTCCGAGATGATAGAATAGCCTCAGAGGGGCAAGCTCTCGATGTGCAAACTCCTCGTATGAATATGTCTCCACTAATTCAAAACTTTATCCCAGAGGTAGTTGGCAACGTATATTTGCTGTTTACGACTAACTGTTAAAAACTTGTGAAATTTATTTACGACCCAACAATACTAAATAAAACACGCAATACCGCAGTCAATAATGGTAGAAACATTGAGTATAATAAATTTTCATTGCTTAAATAACTTTATCTTTTTTTTTTTTTAAATATAAAAACGTGTATATATAAAAGCTCCAAAACACATATACATGCATACAAATTCTCTGGAGACACATGAACCATCCAGTTTAGAGTATCGTAAGGTTTCCGACCTTACGTCATATGGTTGACTCCTGCATAGTCGGTAAAAAAACTCCCCAGACCGTGAAGATAACTTATTTAGACGATAATTGAAAATTCCAAGGTTATCCAACCAATGGATTTGTCACCTTAGAAAGTTTTATTACACGCTATATTCCCATTTTGTACATATCTTTTATACCCATACTTGTATATACTTTTTTATTTTATATTCTAGTGATTTTTCATATGACTTTTTCAATTTTTTTCACGAATTTTATAATAAAATTTTAGAAATTTTGATTTTTAAATTTTTCTTTGGAACAATAATATAAAATAAAATTTATAAAAAATTCATAAATTCTATTTATTTGTTTAAAATTGTAAAAAAAAAATGTAAAACAATGTTTAATCAATTTATTTATTATTTTTAGAGTAAATATTGTACTTAAAGTTGAAAAATTTGAGTAAATAGCTGTTGGAGAGTGATTTTTTGTATTTTTTTTTTTTTTTTTTGTGGTTCAATTAAATTGTTATTTAGTTGGATTTGAGTATGTATATAGTTGAAGGCATTTTTTAAAGAGAAAAGTTTATGTTTCCATAGCCTAAATTATTGTAACGCGCAAGAGGAGTCTTGACTTTATGAGCCCCAACGTCCCCATATATATCAAAGACGGAGTACGAGGGCGTCGTGACTTGGGTAGTGTCTTCAGCAGCATCTTCTCGTTCACGCGTATGCATTATGTACCGACTAATGCCATTTTTATTCAACGTACCCTCATTCTCCTTCATGCCTCTGTTCGGACACTAAACCACCCGTTTTACGACTATATAATTTAATTTTTCAGATTTAACTGCTCACTCCTGGTACTTTCTACCAACGACACAAAGATTTCAAGGACGACTTGACTTAAATTTTCATGCTTCTCTGTCTCTCGTATATACCGTGAGACAACAAAAAATTATGATATATACAAAATATATTACAATAAACAGCAGAAAAAAAATATTAACCACCATAATTCTAATATCTACTGTATAACTCATCAAAATTTATATCAATAAACACATGGGAAAAGGTCACCAGAGCAGAATTACACGTAGAAAAATATTTTTTAAATAAAAAACTACAGATTTAAATTTAAAATCAGCTTTTAATATGAAATTTCTTAGGATAAACCACTGGAAAAAACGGATAATCACTTTTTTCAATACTTGTTGCATTTACCCACGTAAAATTTTAATATTTTCGCGGCTATTGGTAACTTTAATCGATAAAATTTAAAATATTAAAGCATGAAAAATCGATACGCACTATGATTTATCCAACTAAAACAGTAAATGTCAGGTACTTTGAGCTTTTTAAGGGTATAACGATTTGCCACGTCAGAAATCGCGCAATAAGTCACGGCTGACTAGCACGACCCTTTTCGTGATCGCGCGCTTCACGTGCTGATAGCGACTTTGTCGTAAGTTTTCGTTGGGCTTAGTCGAACCCATCCTTGTCAGGAGCAACGAAGAAATACTCGCGTTTACGCTTCTACGGCTTAATACTCCTCATTAACTAACAGGCACATTACAAATGAATTTTTTAATTTATATATTTCTTCGCCATAAAAAATTTTAATACTAGAATTTCACTCACACAGTGTATTTGTGTATTTTAAATGTTTGAAAAACAATTATAATTAAATTGAAAGTATATGAGAAAGTGTGTATAATTCAACAGACAACTACAAATTAAAAACTTTCAATTGAACGCGCGTATAAAATAAAAAATAAACTCTCTGTAAACATAAATTTCATAATAAAATGAAGATAAATGTTTTTTCTTTTGAAACAAGTTTCAGTTAGAGCTTGTATTGTGTGTATTATTTATCGTTGGATATCTTTCTTTATGCAGTGTCGACAGTAAAAGTCGGTTAAGCGAGAGTAGACCACACCCATACTTTGCGTGAGGGTGTTTATAAAAAAAAAACTGCAAACATGCAGCAATTTATTTAATTACGTATATTTATCGATGATTATCTATAAATAATTGATATTTTTTTTACATTTTCTTTAAAAATTAATTAATTATATAGAATTTAAAAAATTAGTTTTTACTAATTTTACCATTAATTACAGCAAAATTAGTAAAATAATATTTATACGATAAAATCTTAATTTATATGCACTGACACTTGAAAATTGACAAAATAAAACAAAAACAGCTTTTTTTTTTATCTTTCAACTGCGTGATAAAAAAATTCCGATTAATCTACACGTTTTAAACCTTTTTTTTTAATTCATAAATTAACTCAAATCGTCTAAAAATACGACACATCAATCGCCGAGTGGCACTGCAACTAAATTCTCCCTCATATACGCTCTCATATATTCAACTTTATTAAAATATATTGCGACATGTCTCGACGTCACACACACACAATAGCAAAATGAGAGAAATGCAAGGCCAGATGTTCGCAAACTACATCGAATGTCAACACTTGCATCTGTTCTTATATTCGAGAAAAAATTCAGTTTCACCAGTAAACGAACTTATACCCAGTTATCACACGTTGAAAAGTGCCCCGTTGAACGAAAGTCACTCATAAATATCCCTGTATATATGCGAGAGGCGAAAAAATTCAATATCCATCTGAGCACATGAATTCGATAGCGAAAAATAATAAGGACGATTCGAATTAAATGTTATAACATATTGCCGAAAGCTGACGTAGCCCTCTTACACGCAGGATGGGGTCCACTTACAAATTGGCACCCACTGTACAGCCCCTATGTAAATGTCAACGATGTATCATCATTCTTCGAACCTTATATACTTATTCTACGAATGAAAAAGTTTATGTACACGACCATGAAGCTATACCAATCAATCCGCGAAATATCCTTCCTCAAATAAATATTTTACGAAGCATCTCGAAGTTATAACTCGGTCGTAATATCTTTGAATGACTGATGACATCAACAGTCTAGTAAGGATCACTGAAAGCAGCCTAGCTACGAGAGTGTTAACGTAAATATTTGAGATTTCGGTTATCGCACACTTAATATGCAAGGGTTAATATGAAGGTCTCCCCCAAGGAGTCGTACAGTAGAAACTCACGTATGGCATGCGACATTCCACACCCTTTCCTCTTGGCTTCCCTAATCGACCCGCCGACGCGCGCTCATGTGTATTTCTATATATCTAGAGAATGTATGTAACGTGTGTAAATATATGAATGTTTCATATTTCATCTTTAAATTAATCTCATTATGAAAGTGTTACCTGGTATAATTTTGATATGCAGACTTAGTTTCTCAACAGTATAGCTGCATCGCGCATATTTTATATTAAAATTGTATAGAAAAACTTTGAATAATATTGTTTTTTACGTTTTATATTGTGCAGTGAAGCAATTTTTAGGATGAATAATAAAAGATTTGAGGTGATGTAAAGGTTGTATGTGTGCGTATGAATTTAGCAGTAAATTTGATTGCGCTTCAGACGCTTTAAATAATTCAAAGAATGATAAAAGCTTATTTTCCAGGTGGTTGAAAGAGTCAGAGTGGTGAAAGTGACACGTTTCTAGAGGGGTTTCGACCTCTGGATAGCCTTAGAACATCTCGCCCTAGTGGTTATCGTGGCGATAGCAAACGAAACAAACAATATGTTAGCAACCCTCGGCGATATTTCGAATTTGAATTTAAATAACTTGGCACGATCGGCTCAGGGACTTTGGGACTGTATACACCTATAGACGTAGTTATAAAACGTAGTTTTTCCTCGATACTGTCGAGAAAAACGTGGAATATAACACAGTTGTGTCTGTTTATTTCTGTATTCTTTATTCACACTTTCCTTCGTCGACGTAAATTTGTGACGTAAAGTCATTACGTGGTGTGTCGCATCGTCGTTCGCTCACTTGAAATCCATAGGGACTCAAGCAAGCTCGGTTTAATTTTTAATTGATCTAATATTTATAAAATTGTCGGTAGCAGATTTCCCTTGGTGACCAAAGTCCACACAACTTGTGTAGATTACATTGAAACATATCCTAGCCCAACTAAATGTTTGGATTGCCGAAATTTTTTTTTCTTCTTTTTCGAGACAAAGCTATTTCATCAAAGTTTCTTATCTATGTTATATATCTAGATAAAAAAGTCCTAACGTTTGGGGTTAGTGTTTCAGTCATTTGTGATAATTAGATGAAATCTGCACTATTCTACGCAGAATTCAGTGCTTTGTTTAGCCACGATATTTCTCTTATAATTAGTTTAGCATTCCAAGAACACCTAAAAAAATTTGCAACCCCCTGGCATCGTTTTAAAGACCATCGCACATCGCCAAACCTCAAATTTATGAGAAATAACTATGAAATATAGTGTTAAATATTTTTCTTAGCTATGATATTTTTTCTACAGTTAGTTGAAAGTCTAGAAAACACTCGAAAAAATTTGCAACCCCCTATAGCATTGTTTTAAAGACCATTGCACATCCCCCAAACCTCAAATTTATCGAAAATAATTATTTGCCGATCAACGCGAAGCATAATAGGCCACTTTCTATACAATTATTTCATTAATAAAATTAGTGACATTGAAAAATAACAATTTTCAAGTATTACTACATATTTTCAACGCATTTTTGTGTCATAAAAATTTTTTTTCCGCACTCCAGACGAAAATTCAGATAATTTAAAGCATCAACTGCATGTATAGACACTCTGAGAGCAGGGTATAAACCTCTTTCTCTCACATGATACCCTCAGTTGATAGACTTGTCGAGTCTAAAAGGATGAACTCTATAATTTATAGACAGAGAAGCGTGCCATGCAGAAAAAAGTGTCTTTGCATGCACTATAGATCCTTCAAAGCATCTTTAGTCCGAATTTTTTTATGACCCAAAAATTGCGATTTAGTTAGTTAAAACTGCTATCAATGCGTCTAAAATGTTTTAATATCAATTCTAATGACTTATAGTGAGCATAAAAACACTTCTTATACATTATACCCAGTCGATTACGTCAATAGGTGTAAAATATTCACATTTATCGTTTATATGTTACACAAACAGCATAAAATGAGCGAGGCAAGACCAAGAAACCTATTCAATCGCATAATATGGGGCTAGTGCATTCGTTACGGGGTATTCATGTACCATCATAACTTTCTTGTCGTCCATAATACACGATTTGACCACCCCCGGTATTCCGACGCACATGTCCATGTGCACTTACACACACACACTTTTCACTGATGCTTCAAACGACGGCTTATTGCCCACTTTATCATATTATTCCCAACGTGTTTATCAAAGTTAAGTAACGCAAAAATTAATTTCTAGTCATTCGAATATTATAACAACCAATTATTCTACGCATAACGGCATATAAGCTACTTAACATTAAAAGCAAAAACATGAATTACAGCATAAATTTATCGTTCAACACCTATATAACGGAAGATTATAAATTTATTGTTTAAATCTTAAATTTGTCAGTATAATCTATGTATGAATTTAAATGGATAATTTTATTGTTGAGAATATTTCATATGATTAAATAATAAAATTGCATGAGTATACTCATGGTCGAAAGATAAAAATCGTAAAGGGATGTGTGTTTGACGAGTTCAGTCACCCATACTTCTTTTCCCTATAAAAGTTTCTCAAGTCCAAAGGACTTTACGCGCAAGACGTTGATTTATACACGACGAAAATCGAATCTACGGTTTGCGGTCAGTATTTGAATATTGCTTTTGAATATTTTAACGTAGACATATGTATATATCCTTCATCTTTTCTAGATCAAGGAAGTTGAAAACATGATGACAGTATTTTTTTTTTCTTTTCCCCTCTCAAACCCTCGGACTATCGAAATATACAAGAAGAAAAAGGATGAACATGAATTTATATTTATAGATAAATTTTATTCTAGAAAAGAAAAAAAAAAACGATACATATGTGTCCCCACTTTTACTGGCCTTCCTAAATTGAATCTTCCCAGACCAATGTGTTCCATTATTTAACAGTGGGTTGACTCGAGTGCTTTGTAAAATTATTGTTCAGGGATTGTAACCCTCGAACAGTAAAATATTTCACGTTGCCTCAAAATTATACGCGATATTTTCAATAAGAATAATAAAAATTATCTACAATTTCTCATTGAAATTAATTTTTTATTGTGATATTATAAATTTATGTTAATTTTTTTAACAATTGCAATGTATACCTCAAGTATTTTAGATTTTTCCACGGCAAAATATTTTTTTCTTAAGTTCTTTTTCAATTTGTTTTTTATACCATACGATTTTTAACATTAAAAAATGTGTAATTGATTGTGCGTTGGCTGCCACGTGGTAACACATTAAAGAAGATAAAAAATAGACGGTGCAGGTAGCCTCGTGAGACATTGGTGGATGATTTGTGAGTGGAAACAATAAGCGTTCTCTGCAATATTCATCACGAGATGTCTGTAGGCCAGCTTCTTGGCACGTTCGCCCGCTTCTACGAATAAGCCACGTCGGAAAGGGGAGAGTCTGAAGATGGTAAGAAGAGGGAAAAGCTGGTGCGGTGTCCAGCTAAAAGTTTGATGGGTTACCCAGAGCCCTGGGGAGTATAGCATATTGCTAGGCAACTCGCGTATGCGCCACGTCACAGGACTTGAAGGATTTTCGGATTCACTTCAACTGGACAATGCAATAATGCCCCATTTTTCTAAAAAATATACATGTGTGTGGACAAATAAATGATTACAGTTTTTCAAACTAAAAAAATAGACGCCTATAAAAATATTTACAATTCTTTTTTCATGTACAGATTTTTTTTATATGGTTGTTTTTTTTTTTTTTTTGAGGCTGTGTAATTTTTAAGAAAAATGTTTTACGAACCCTGGAGACGTGAGTGTCATTAAGGGAGCTTGAATCCAGAAAAAGTTATTTCGCAATCGACTGGAGATTCTACCCTAGAGACTCTCGGACTCTTTATCTTCAATTTTTGCTTTCGAAATTTTTGTTGCGTTGATCGTATATAGCTTGAACACACATCAGAAAATCTAAGATACCTGGAGAATATTTTAAATTGGCTATTATAGTATTTAACTTGAGGGACTTGGTCTATACACTCTTGTTCAGTGACACAAGGGACTTTCTGGAGATATAGTCTTGCGAGTAGAGGATGAGCAAACATCCTCACATGCACACATTCCCATGTGTCGTTGGACTGTTTCATTGAAACTAGAACAAACAAAGTTAACCATATTTGCCTACGTCGTTGCGGTGATCTAACGTCCATGATTTGCTAACTGGAAATAGTCTTATAGGTAACGTGTCATCAAACAAATGCTGAAATAATTATTTTATAGAAACACGTTTATCAAATTTTGATAAATATTCATGTAAAGAATGAATCAACACCCAATTTCGTTTGTAATAACTAATATAATACAGTTGGAATAAAATATTTACTGTTTTACAGTGTCGAAAGTAACGGACGTTGCAAATTTCTTTTTCTAATTTTCCAATTATTATTTATTACGTATGAATTTAGACAATATACCACGTTAAATAATAATTTATGAACTTTAAGAAATAACTGAAAAAATGAGTTAAATAAATAAACATTATCCCTAAAAACATGAATCTGTTTATATTGCTTTTGATGTCGAATTTTGAAAAAAAAATGACAAATAATTTAAAATTTAAAATTTTAATTTTTTTTCATGCTTGAAAAATGTATTGTAGTATAGTATGTATTTTTTGGTATTATTTATTTTAACAATAATGCATGATATTATGTAAAACTTTGTAAAACTGCAGCAAAAAGGGAATATGCAATGACACAGACATATGTTATGTTCAATTTACTTTTTAATTTTAACTGTGCAATTTAATATGCATCCATATAGTGATATTTAATTCACAAGTAAATTGTATACTAGATACAAGTGACTATCGATGAAAAATAAATGTATTTAATGCGGTTAAAAAAAAAATCCGAAAATTAACGAGACATATTTTGTGATGAATTTTAATGAACTTTGAAGTAGAATATTGGCTAGGGCTATAATCACATGCACCCAGGGCAAACACACAAGACAATGAGAAATTCTGCGACTTTTAATCAAGAACTCTGCAGAGTTTTCTGCAGTAGAATTAACTCGACATACCGCTAAAGACAATTTAGAATTCATGCGGTCTTTCAGAATTATCCACCATTGTTCTCGTGTGTTATTTTTTATTAATGCGAAAAAAAAAAATCTCATTCAAGACGACTTATTATGAGACATCAATATAAAAATTCAATTTATTATTCGCAATTATCAAAACAAATACATTTTTTCGAAAGAAAATTAATCAAAAATTTTAATAACTAATTGTTTAAAGAAAAAATTAATTTTTAAAATAAATCCTATTAAAAAGTAGTCAAGTTAAAAACGTGTCTGACCACACACAAAGAATATTGTCTGTATCTACTGGCGTGGAATCTCCTCTCTTATTTCCCGCGAGCAAATATTCAACCCTGTTTTACGTTCATGAGCAGGTATATAGGTAAATGACACAGAGATTGTTCTTCCACGATTTTATCGATATATTTTGTTATCACTTTGTCACTCAGGAATTTTTTAAATAATTTAATTTAAAGTTGTACTCGCGTGAGGATCAATTAATCAGAAATTAATAAAAATTTGTACATCAATTCCAAATTATGCCTTTGATTGATTAGTTGAATTTTTTTAGAGATTCGTCGTCTGTGACTGGAGAAATTAATTTGTAAAATTTGACTGAAATACATAGGTCTTTATGGCACTGTCCGAATTCACGTGTTTTCAATTAAAAATAAAAATATTTCTACAGACCGCAATTTAATAAGAAAAAATGAGTACGAGTTTATCTTTAATAAACAGAGAATTTTTAATAATAATTACAAAAAAAGTCCATCATTTTTTTAATTTTTTTTTTTAATAATAAAGAAAACGCATGAAAAAATTATTTAAGTTTGCATGGATTTTCTAAACTATGCTGCAATATTTTAATCATGAAATTTAATGCATTTTGTCAGTTTATAAAAATATCTGTAAAAATTTTAAATTTCCTTTAGTTGGTATGGCCGATGCTGCTACAAAAAAAAAAATTCATACGACAGTCCAAAAACATGTAAGGATCTTAACAACAATATTAAATTAACCAGCATGTTTAAAATGCTAAAAAAATTATAAGAACCATGTATTCAACAAATTTATCGTAAACAAAAATCAGTGTTATTATTCAGAATCACGGTTCCACCTGTTTTTACAACCTTAAAAAATCGAAAAATGAACCTGTCATATTTTTTTTTCTATTCATCTTTAAAGCAGATTTACGAATATTAAATCATACAATGGTAATATAATGTTTTTCGATGAGATTTTTCAACTTAAATGCCGAAAAAATCTGGATTTTTTCGATAAAAATTCTTCAATGCGATGAAAACTCGAACATTTTTGGTGAAAAAAAATTTATTATTATCTCAAATCATTAAATGTTTATAACTAAAGATAAATTGAACCACAATTCTTAACAATTATACCTTGAGTAAATAAAAATTCAATAATTTTGAGAATTATTTGAAATTATTGCGATGCTTCGAATGCGAGCGTCTGAACGAACTTTCATCGAGATCACTTGCTTCAACTGATGCATGTTTCTCATCACTAGAGCCACGCTTTAGGTGACCAAGTACGTGCTGATATTAATGATTGAGATACTATTAAAAAATATTATCGACTGAATGCAATTAGATGAAAAAATCTCTTTCAGGAAAATTGGCATGAAAAATTTATTCTTTATTATGTATAAAATTAAACAATGTTAAACTATATAACTGAGCTTGCATATACTATGATTGAGATGAAAATATTGTATGAGAATTGGGCGAACGAATAGGAAGTCGTACCGAGGCACCGCAAGAGGTGGAAAGAAGAGAACCTACATGAAGGTCTTACGCTACTGGATGTTCGAGAATATCTAGGATTTTGTGGCAGAAAGGTGAGTTGCGCGGACAACTAGCAGGGGCGTGTCCGGTGACGCCTTCGCAACCCCTTGGAGAACAGATCCCACCAGGACACCTATATGCACCTTGATTCTTAATTTCGTGAAACAAGTTTAATTAAAAATATATACTCAACTGCACAATTTTTATCTTAAATCTCATTTTTTTTTATTGAAAAACGCGAAATATTCATTTTTTCAACAATCAAATTAACGTTTTTTCTTCAGCTTATATATATAAAAAAAAGAGATTTTTTCTGAAAGTTTAGAATAAAAATAGAAATAATTAAAAAAGAAGGCACGTCTTATTTTTTTTTTTTGAATTATTTGACAGAAAACAAAACGCAAAAATAAGTTGGTCACAAGTTTGGAGTGTAAGAATTCAAGTTTTAACTGAAACTTTTACAGATTTGGGTTCTATACTGCCACATTCAGACATATATTGTGTGAGTAAATGATGAATGGTCTTTGAAATACAAACAACAAATGTAAATCTTCAAGTTGGGCTATACAAAAGTTTACCGGTTTTTTTTTTTTCTTCTAATGCCGAATCAGCTCTCTGGTATTCAGGATAAAACCAATATATCCACATCTTCCTCGTCGACAACTTTATTCATAATAAATAAAAATTGAAAGACAAAAAACATATAAGTAAATTCTTTACACGCATTCATACAAATTTTCGTATAGTCCGATGTTTTACTGAATGAATGCGAGTTCACGCCTACCCGATGGCCAAAAATGAAATGGTTATAATAGATTATATATCCTAAAGAATTATGTATTTGGAGACAAATATTTGGACAGATCGCCGAGTCATGCTTACACGCATCAGAAAGCATTCGCGAAAGAGGTTTGTCGCGATTCCACGGCACATTTGAAGTGGAAACCACTGAAGGGAGGAACATTGTGCACGACCTGCCCTTGGGACTGGTTCCTCCGCCTTGCCAACAGCTGATTAATCGCTCTGGCCCTTTTCTACCTCTCAAGAGAATTTAAGACTTCTTTTGTTGCTGGTATTTTTCGCTTACCATCAAATAGTCTGCGCCATTTCATCGTTGATGCACAAAATGTCACTGTATATGAAAAATTCCAATGCAGAGTTAACTAAATACTTATTATCGAAAATTTATAAATCAATAATTTAATATTGAAATAACGAAATTTCATTCTATGTCAATTAGATTTAATTTATATCAAAAAATTGACAATGCAAAAAAATTCGAATTTTGGCAGTGAATAGCCCAAAAAAACGAGTATTTTTGTTTTTTATGTTTCGTATGAAAAAAATCATAATTTAAAATGTTTCAAGAGCTCTTAAAAAAAAAAAATCAGTATTTTTAGAGGTCACTTATGAATTTCGAAATCTGCAAAAACGGTTGAAATACAATTTTAAACATTTTTTTTTTTCCTTCTTTCTTTTCACTATCTAAAAAATTTTGAAAATGATCGTTAAAATAAATATTTTCAACTAAAACTTTGTCAAACTTATTAATATAACATGTAAAAATATTTGCTCCAGTAAAAATAGGATAAAAAAATTTTTTACACTCACATTTTAACGATTTTTGCAGATTTGAAAATTCGTAGAAACATCCTGTTTTTTAAAAAAGCTTGTAACAAGTTGAATTTTTTAGAGGGCTCTTAAAACACAGTAAAATATGATTTTTTTTTCGTTACTATAGAATCAAAAAATAAAAATACCCGCGGTATTTTTGGACCACCCTTATGAATATTTTATAAAAACGTGTACAAATTCATGTGACTGTCAATTTAAATTGGAGTTGATTTACAGGTAAAACAATGGATTTATCCACATGAAGACTAATTATTTGAAATCTGGAAAAAAAGATAGATAGATGGAAGCCAATTGTGGCAATGTTCCCGGCTCATACGTCAATGCGTCTAGCAATATAACTGCCAGTGCGGGCTGGCAGTGTTGCTGAGCGCATACATCTATATCGGTATATATGTGAGTGGACGAGGCTGCAGCTTAATTTGTTTATCTGCAGGAGCAGAGGTGCTCGGGGGTAAGGGTGAATTGCAACGTGATCCAATGTTTTATTTAAATACGTCGGTGCTGCGACCCTACACTTCAGTGCCCCATGGGTGTCCTGGACGTTGCCTGTGCTTAATATGGGGAGTGACAGAATCATTTTTATTTTTTTCTTCTATTCTATAGAAACGATATCTATATACTACGTATTTGTTCATTTTACCTTTACTTTAATAAAGTCGAAAAGAGATTTAAATTGTTAAATCTCGTGTGGTGACTTGAAGAATGAGGTGTTCCAGCGGTAAACTACAAAGTTAGATTCAAGTTGGACATTTTTGTCCGGCAGAATCTAATTTATAGTTACAACCGTGTTTTAGACAACTGTTGACTAAGAATTATCACGAAACTCTACAAAACTTATAACACCACAATTGTTCAAATACATAGATAGTTTTTAGTTGAATAAACCCAAAATTTGAATATGCAAGTAAAATTATGTCACGGTACAAAAAATAAAAAAAAAATTTTTTGCAACACATGCCGATAAAGCTCGATTTTTTTTTTTTAATTAAGTAAAAAGTATTCGACACAAAAAAATCATAAAAAGATTTTTTGTGTAAAATCTTAAAATCAACTATTTTTTGGTTAAATACACAAAAAAAAATTTTTTTTTATGAACTTTTCGTATACTTTTTTATCAGTATAATATTTGAGTCCGGCGAATGTATAGTCCTGGCTTGTGACAAACTTGCAAGTTGTCAAAAAATTGCGGTCCTTTATGCACTTGCTACAAAATAAACTATTCTATTAAATTAATAGTATTTGTTTTTCTATAAAATTAACCAATGATTGTAAAAGAGAAATTTATTCGCGATGTATTTTTTATATTTTATTTGTGGAAAAAAATCGACTGGACGAAGTATATGTCCGTCCAGTGGTTGCGGATAAAGAGTAATGTCATAAAATGTCAAATACTGAAAATGGCTTTTTTTTCAATTCGATTAATAATTTTTAGCATGTTAAAAAATAGAATAACTAAAAATTTTTAGAAATTTTCATATAAATTTCATACTACTAAGAAAATTTTGAAATGAAAAAAATTTTTTTTTATTCGATAAAATCTTATAAAACCGATATTATTTCACTGAATTGTTCGATTAAACATTTAAAAGCATTACAACGAGCAAACATATATATAATAAGCAAACGAGGAGATTTTGCGCGCAGAAAATTTGAATAATGTCTTTTATCAAGATGTTTCTCCGGCCGCTACAGCTCAGACATATCACTGTCTTTTTTTTTCTTTCTTATGCCCTCGTGGGAATTCTAGGTACCATATCGTCACCGTGGAAAATGTCGCCTCAAAGAGGAGGGCGCGCGCATTTTGATTATCACCATACACTCGTTCATCTAGTTTATATATACTTGGCAAACTTTTACATTTTATGATCGTATATTTTATCGATTTCTATATATACTAAATATAGCTGATCGAATAACTGTATATATTTTTTAAAAGTTTTAATAATAGCTGTACGATTATAAGTATACTGACAATCAATAAAAAGAAAAATTGTTTTTTTTTCGCGTGCTTTTCTTTCTTGTTTCGCGATTAAACTTCGCTGAATGATAAAGCCATGTGGTTTAGTGCGAAGTAAATTGTGGAAGACTGCACAAAAAGGGTTTTGCCTTTTGTGGTGGGGTTAATGCGACCCTTGAGATGCCGCAGAGTGATCTACTACAATACTCTTCATCCGCAACCACTGGACCTATATACCTCTCCAGTCGATTTTTTCCACAAACAAAATATAAAAATACACCGCGAATAAATTCCTTTTACATTCATTAGTCAATTTTGAAAGAACGAAAATTCTTAATTCAATAGAATAGTATATTCTAGCAAGATGGCAATTTTTTGACAGCGTGCAAGTTAAATCCGTGAAAAAATCGGGCATTTTACGCACTAGTGAAAAAATCGACCGCTCAAAAAACGAACAAAAAAGCGATCTTTATAGGCATCTGTTGCAAAAAACTATTTTTTTGCATTAAAACAAAATTCCACTTTCCTCCTGTAATATTAACGAGTCAAAAATATAAATTATTCCCTCAAACATCAAAAAACAGATAAGTAAAATTTTTTTCACGACTTTAACTAACTAATTCATACAATATTATAAATTCATACAATAATCTGCGGTGAAAAATTTTTTTTTCCCGATTTATATTTTTACTTCAAACCTATATATATATCTCCTTGTCTATAAAAGTAAGATGAATCTATCGGTATTAGTTGAGTAATATCACGGAGATGTGGTCATCTTAATGGAGTCGTCAGTCGTGCTATGATAGTAAGTCATCACGCACCAATAAATTTAATGAGATTCAGAAGTTGCGAGTCAAATCTACTTTTTATTCTTATGATTTATCATGTATGTTTATACAGAAAATGGTGTAAAAAATTTTTTTTCGTGGTCAAATATTGAGATTGTAAATGCTACAAAGCAAGTGAAACTTATATCTTTATCATTGCACTGTTCTTATAATGGTTAAAACCCGTCTGCTATCAACGCGAGGCCAAGTCTATTTGTGGCAATTGGGTTTTGTGCTGATACAGCTACGGACTTGGGTGAATTTCCAGCTGGTGGCTGCTTGTGGGGCCACGCAAACGCGGTCTGCTGGACTTAACGTGATTAGCAGAGATACTCGGGACTTCCTATTATCCGCGGTCCAGACGCCACCACCACCACCAACCGCTCCCAAACTCTCGCCTTTCAACAATACTCGCTTGCCAACTCGCAATATCAATTAATATATTTAATAACGAAAACAAAAACGACTAAAAAATTTTTTTTGGAATATCCTTGGGGTGTATATGATAACGATAGTTGCAGGACTGATAGTATATAGCCATTGACGTGTTGATGGATTAGAATATAGCAATGCACAAGTTCTGCTCGTTGATATGAACATACGGAGAGTGAGAAACCCTGCGAGTATGAAACTCAATTTGATTCTACCGACCCCTCGTGAAAAAGGGATGGTGCTGCTACCCTAGAAAGAGGTGGAAGTAAAGCATGGTACAGGGGGAGTGTTGCTCCCTGGGGCAAGCGACTGACCCGACATCCTGTGCAGGATCCAGCCACTCATATTGCCAATTACCAACTCTACGAACTCTCTTACTTGAACTTGGAATCATCCGAGTATGCTTGCACCGCCCAAGGTCCGATTATATCAGCTGTTATTCGTTCTTTGGGCATTAGTGTTTAGATGATTAAGTCAAACTGAGAGTGACAAACTTCAGACTATGTGTAAAATTGGAATTTGCAACATGTTCATTTTTAATTTAATGAAAGATAATATTTCTTGTGATTAAAAAATTTTTTAACAATTTATTCGCTACACTGAGAGTAGAATTTATTAATAGTGAATAAAATTTGTTGATAATTAATAAATTTTATATTAAGTACGTGGCATAGCCAATGTATAAATAAATTTCTGCTTAAAAATAAATTATTAATTTGCTTGTATCAACTAATTCATAAATTTTGGATTAATCAATGTTTATTTATATTTGAAAAGCACTTTATTAACTGTGAAAATATCACTTATTTACGCGTGTAAACATCTTAGACGTTATACAAAACTTAACGTATAAAAAGTATGGCTTGAATATTAATTTTTTTACCAACCCCCTTTGGGAAAGGGGTCGTTTTTGAAATTATCTACGAATAATATGGCAGCAAATCGACAAAAAAATTTCAAAACCCAACACTATAAGAAAATTTTTTTATTCAAATTGTTAGTTATAAAATTTCTTCTTTTTCCAAAACGTTTTTAAACCTACTGCACTTTTTAGAATTAAAAGGATAGATAATTTTAAGAAAAAGAAAACCCCGGTTTGCCTGCATAGTTTGCGTGCAATCGTCATTTGTTTAAACTGTTAATATTAAAAATTAAATTTCTCCAGCCCTAATTAACATTTTTAAACAAATAATACACCATTAATGTTCGAAGAGACATCCCCAATAAATTTCCAACCATAATTACTACCCTAAAATAATTATTTATACCTCTTTTAGCGTATTGTTTAAATAAAAATTTTAAACAGCAAATTCGACAACTGCTTTTGTTATAGAAATGATCAGCTGACCTTTTTCAGTTTCAAAAAAAAGTTATTACATATAATATACTATAAACGTCCATTTTTTAATATGTAAAAAATCAATTCGTCATCTACCAAATATTTCCATTCGTTAACTATAAATAAATTATTCTCTCAGTCTTGTAAAACATTATCTTCATTGCATCAATTTAAAAATTTTAGTAGAAGGTACATCATAACATTTCTATAGTAGTTTTTTATGTATTTGTCACAATACAACAAATATATGCTGTTTTTTTGCTAGAAAAAAAATTTCTTATAGCTGAAAAAAAGATCTGAATAAACTCTTTGATGTTTTCACGCACGACTTTGAACTTCCAAAGATGGCATCCTCCATAGAACACCTTTCTAAGAGTCCTGCACCCCCCAGTGGAATATATACAAGAGATAAAAAGTACTGCATAATATTTTTGACACATCCAGAAAATTTCTATATACAAAAAATTTAC
This sequence comes from Macrocentrus cingulum, assembly GCA_002156465.1. Taxonomy (NCBI): domain Eukaryota; kingdom Metazoa; phylum Arthropoda; class Insecta; order Hymenoptera; family Braconidae; genus Macrocentrus; species Macrocentrus cingulum. The sequence goes on along the minus strand of MVJL01006405.1, from coordinate 74,429 downwards.
ACACAGCAAAAATCAGGAATACCCGCGAAATGCGATTAAAAAATATTTATAAATACTCCTGCTGAAAATAAAAATAAAAAAAATGACAATAAACCACCACCCATATAAAATCTCGACGTGGATTTTATTACTTTTTCATCCACTTACCGGCGGTGGGCTTCCGGATGAGTTGCGTCCACCTCGGCTGAAAGCTCACGCCGGAAGCGAAAGGGAAGCGATACGCATATCGAGCGTGTGTGGTTTTGGTGAGTTACTGCATCTAAAGTTATATGAATATGGGTATAATGTAATTGTGATCGTGCTGCTGGTGTAGAATGCCTAAACTCTATATAGATATATCGGTGTGAGTGAGGAGGAGTAAGATGTAATTTTCAATACCTTCTAGTCTCTCGAGGCAACAGAGGTAGTCCACATTTCAGGAGCTTTACGGTACGCTGTCAACGTAAAGTCTCCTCAGTCGCATGAACTTTCATATTACTATACACCACTTACCAATAAAATCAATAATAAATTCAATCCAATGATTGACGTGTACACGATATAACGTTTTTTAATTTATTCGATGTATTGATGTGTTGAAGAAGAAGAGATGAGTATTCCTTGCGCCTGATGGCCTTAATGTGATCTAAAAATAGGATCGACTGCGCATTGGCGCAGTTTTCTGGTTGGGAAACCGGCACGCGTCACGCATAATGTAACATGATTGCCCCGTGTACGTTTGGACCATACGATTATCGTGGCGCTTCACGCATGTACTCAACGTAGAGCTAGACGTGTTCGCGTATCGTCGCGCGTGTCGAGGGGAATTCTGTCGGACGTGGTGGCCCGTTCTCGTGTAACTAATCAACCAGCTGTCGGGGCTAAATCGACCCCACTTGCAATAACATCCAAATGTCTTCATATCTCCTATGTATGCATACTTGTACCACTTGCATCAACTATATTATACAACTGGTCACGTCAATAAGAGTCAATTTGTCATTGCGCTTTTTCTCTTTTTAATTAATAGATGGTTTTATTCAATGTCGAAGTTTTCACCAATATGGGATTACATTTTTTTGGGAACTTTTTAAAATACAAAATATGGATAAATGGTTAAGATGGAGCTATTAATATAACATTAGAAAATGTTGTCAAGTGATATTCAAGTCTGCTCTCGACAAAAGCCTGGGAAGAACTGGTGACGTGGTTGATAGTATTGATTTTTCAGTGCGTGCTATTTTATCAGTACACGTCAGAGATATATCGAAAAGGAATTAAAAATTATTGATAGAGCCCGGCTCACTGGATTTTCCCACGAAAATTGTCAGTTCTTCTCGGGTTTTTGGTGAGTGCGGACGTCACTAGGAGTGCGGTAAGTAAAAATTTTTGCACATTGCCGTTTAACTAATTTTTTTATAACATTCACACATATTTCTAAGTAACATTCGAGTGAAATAACGCTGATTGCATCGAAAAAAATGCCGTTTGGATAGAAAAATCATGCGATTGCATCGAAAAAGTGGGTGATTTTCACCCGAAACGACGTCCAATTTCATCGAATACTTTGGCGGTTTGCACCGGGATTTTTACATTTTCATGTCGATATACGATGAATTTATTTAAATGTTAAACTAATTAACGAATAATTCGCAAAAATAGCAGTGTATTAAATGTTTTAATCACAGTGTGCCTTGACACGTCTGCACTCATCAAAAGTCTGGGAAAAACTGACGACGCTCGAAAGTATTGATTTTTCACTGCCTACTGTCTTATCAGTACACGTCAGAGATATCAGTGCAATTATCGATAAAGCCGGGCTTCCCGGACTTTCCCACAAAAACAGCCAGTTTTTCCCGAGTTTTTGGCCAATGCAGACGTTTTCAAGAGTGCTGTGAGTATAAATTATTACATTTTGCCATATTGCTAATTTTTGCATAGCATTAAAAGATTTTTTTATATTTTCGAATGAAATAAAAAACACATTTTTTTAATTTTAATCCTAACTTTGAATTTTTTTACAGCAGATTTTGAACGAGGGATTCTTGGATTTATTTTTCTGTATAATTTTAATGATATTTAATTGAACGAATATAATTTTTAGTGAAACGTGAATATGATGCAAAAATTCAGACAGCTTCATTAAAGCAAAAGGAGTTATCTTGATTGAGTTATATTTACGAATAGGACCTCCCCTATTTTCCATGGTATTTCAGAAGTCACCCTCTTTATTAATGCTAATTTTATTTATTACATAATTTCAAAATCGATATTTCACTGCACTCTAATATTATTACTATATCAATCATTAAATTTTGTTAGTTTATTACCAATGAATCAATTTTAATATATTTCCACTGATAAAACAAAACAATTTGTAGAATTTTGGGACTCAAACTAATTCGATATCGTTTTTTGCAATGACATTTATAAATAATACGTGTTCATTTATCAACAGAATGTTTTTACAAATTTTTTATCAGGAAAATGGCCTATACCCCTTTTCTTTTGTCCTAAGAAATATTTTATATTTCCACTCAGACTAATACCATCCTTGGGGATAAGCTGTGACTGATACCTATGGTCAGCACTTGGTGATATAATTTGAGTGCAATTTTTTCCAAATGATTTATTCATTTCCCCCGCTTTAAAAATTGTATAAAACTAATTATAATCAATTAAAACTCAATTTAAACACTTAAATTATTCGATTGTTGATAAAAAGAATAATTTGATTACTTTTGGGTAATACACTTTTCCTCGTCAGAGGAAAATAGTTAATTTTATATTTAAAATTTTCTCATCGAAAATATCCATCGAATAAAAATTAAATTAAACAAATTATGAACAAAAAAAATATCATTCATAAATCCTATAGGGATAAAAATTAAAAAATCAGTTATTTCTCATAAAAAAAAATACAAACTCAAGATAAAAATAATTAAATACCAAAAAAATAGCAGAGGAGGACCCTCTGATGGATAAAAGGAGTAAATGGATATAAGCTGCGTTTATAAGAGGGTGTGTAATATCTATATATTGAATGTTGCGTAGGTCGAGTATTCCAGAAGTGGAGTAATTAGGATAGTTAAGATACACAGGATATAATCGATTAATTGCGCCCACTTGAACACTTGCAATATGCCATTATTAAATTTTCATGTAGCAAATATATAAACTTCCTTTAATATACATACCTAATAAACTGAAAGAAAAAAAATGTCGAATAAGTGCTGACAAGTTGGCTACGACGACTTTTTTAATCAAATTAATTCAGCTTGATTAACTGAAACTCGTCGACTTGGCAAGAGGGGATACAAATGCGATACAGCGAAAGAATTTCGCCATGAACATCACTGGGGTCACTTGATTTATCATTGATAATAAGTTTTTTTTTCTTCCCAACATCTAATAATAACTAATATTCAAAAAAAAATTTTTGTCTTATTAAATTGGATGATGAAGAATTTCTTGAGAATGCTTTACTGCACATCGATCGTCCCCTTGGCCCTTTAATGAATGAAAATAACGACCTAGGTAGCGTGAACGTAATTGGATTCGTAGTTTAGTGAAGCTGTTAGTAGCTAATTTTACGAAATTAACCTCACGATTTTCTATCCTCTCTGACATTGTCCTTGCCTCTTGTCCCATGTCTGGATCACCTTCAGTCACTTAGAGCTCGCTTTCGTCGGACAATTTCGACTGAATAGCTTAATAACATTTGACTCAAGTGCTCTGAGTTTATAATGCAAGTTGTACTTGTTGGATTTGTTGATTTAATGTCGAGGTTTTTGACGAAACTTTCGAGAATCTGTTGCACACGTTGCAGAATGGAACTGGGTCACTGTCGGTCAGTTTCACTCGTATACTTCGTGTCTGGGTGTATGTTAGTTCGTGGCTATAAAACATTTCGCATGCGAGGGTATAATTGTTGGGGCTCGAATGACTCGGGTGTACAGTCTAGGTTTAGGGGCCTCCGGGGCTCTACCGCGCCCCCTTTTTCATCCAGTTGTTATTTATCGTTTGCGGTCGCTAGCGAATGTGTACAATGGCAACGGTGAAAACACTGAATCGACCATTTTGGCTCGTCTATGTTGGTTGTTTGGTTACATTTGATAATATGTTATGTAAGAAAACGTTCAAGTCCTATAACATCATTCAATATCAACAGTTTTTCCTGTGATTTGAAAAAAAAAAAAACAATTTATTTCAATTTTAAATTCAAAATATGTATCTAATAATTATTAATTAATAGATATTAAAAAAAAAATTGAATTCATACATGCATTCATAGTAATTTAAGGAGTTTTTTAAGCTTGAAATTTTTTTTAAGACACATTGCTTTAGGACTAAAAATATTAAAATATTTCATTAAATTTTGATTTAGAATTTTATTGAAAAAAAAAAATATCTTGCGCTATAAATATTAGACACTAGATTTTTTATGCGAAACAGTAGGGTGTGCTCTATATCATACACTCGCCTTATCCATTTTCGCTAATATTCCTAATTAAACTGGCATAGTAATCGATAAGTTTTAAATAAATTACTGTAAATCTTTTTTTTTTTCTATTCACGACACTTGGAAAATTTTTTAAAAAGAAGATTTAAGTGTCAAAAAATGAAAAATAACAAAAAGTAAGACATAGAAAATTTTTTAAAAAGATTTATGTCCTAATTTTTTTTATTTTTCATTTTTTTCGACTGTCCGAAATTTTTTTTTTTTCGGCATAAAATTGATTTCGACCACAATCCTCTATAAAAACACTTGAAATTGATCATATATACCTAATTGCGTTTTTTCTATATTCAATTTGATTTATTATATTTTAACAATAAATTATAAATTATTTATAACAATAATATCAATAGAGGTGTGCTCTATAGTTTCACCATGTATTTTTATTTATTTATTTTTTTTTAAGAGAGATATACAGCTATTGCGCTGTGGAAATAAATTCAATTTTTATTATTTTACAATGCAGATGATATTATTCAACATATTTATCCTTTTTTTTTTGTTTGAAAAAAGACCAGAGGTAGTTTCTAACTTTCAGAGTACCAAGCATCGATATAAAAGTTTATAAAAATTTTTAATTCTCAAAAAAATTTGCAAAATTTAACGGCATGTTAGTGTTAAAAAAAAATTATGTTGCAGTTATACAGAAAATTTAAGAGAGAGATGATGGCCGCAGTCACAGATTGTCAGATTTTTATTGATGTCCTGCAGATGGTCGCTGGTGTAAGGATCTAGATGGCAAATCTGGAACAGAAAGCGAGTGCTTTGCACACTCGACCATGAGTGCCGTGTGGCAACACACAGAGTACGATTTTATCACACTTTTATTCTAGTTTGGTCATATTATTTCGTCATGTTCATTGTTACGAATTATTACTCAATAGAGGATTAGACTTTACAATAATAAGACATTTCTTTATTATATAAAAAAAAAAAAACGAAATTTTCCGAAACTGAAAACTTTAAAATATCTTTTGTCAACAGTTGATGTAGAATTAACCGTGTAAATATTGCATAACTTTTATACCATGTCGTGAGTAAATGTATATTTAATTATTTAAAAATTCTAAACTATTTGTTCTTTCACACACTTGCAGAAAAATAATTAAACTTACTCAGGCGTCAGCTGTTGACACATAAGTTGATGTAATTGGACTTAGAAACTATTTTTTACTGTAATTATTTATTTTCCAGAGTGGATCCAACTTTTATTAATGCTTTGTAAAATATTACAAAATTTCATTTGACAATTTCAACAATCTTAAGCTATTATTTTAATTATGATTTTTTTAAAATTAATTTTCAAGTTAAACACGACTTTAAATGCTGTGAAATTACAAAACGGATTATTGATGTTTAAAGAGATTTTAGAAATTGATCGAATTGAAAACTAAGTTAGATCATGTATGGAAATCATCTCAAAGTTAAATCAAACCGTAACAAACTTATTTAGGATTTATACATGCTGTCAAACTGTATATACTATTTCGATCAGTTTCTAATATGTAAATTGATGGTGAAATCATAAAGCAAACCTTCACGCTGTCTGTACCATTCATGTGTTTACATCACATACTATTCAAATTTTCCACGTGTACCTGCCTCATCGAGATTTTAACGAGTTACCATAGAAGTACCACTTGCATCTAAATACTTTCTGCCATTTTAGGCTGAAAAAATTCTACATTTTTTCGCGTTTGACAGTTCAAATTTATCAAAACTTTATTTCCGATGAATTAAACATCTTAAATTAATAAAAATCCATGTTAAAAATAGTATTAACAGTTGAAATAAAATAAATTATAGACCACTTTAAAAAAAAAAATGGAAAAAAAAAATTTTTTTAAGGTAGAAATTAAAAAATTGTCGCATCATCGAAAATATATAAATTGAGGTTTTTATATATCCAATTAATTCCTATAGCACTTCTAGCTAATGATGTACGCCATAAATTAGAGATAAAGTTGCAACTGGCATTAGATGAGTATATATTTGATTCACTAAGTGGCGTGAATGTTAGAAAAAAGTTGTCGTAGCATTGGATATGCGATCGTCATCTAATTGGAATTCGATACCCAGTAACGAGGGTTACAAACTTTTCCACTTTCTCACTTCACCCTCCCATGCTTTTTTTTTTTCTTTTTTTTTTCACTAGTATTTTTCTCGTAGACTTTTTCCTCCCTTTTTATTCGGTCGCTTTGCGTGTTTCTTCTGGATGAAAAATTGCTATCTTATTTATGGGCACGCGATTAGCTATGAAATGTCAGTTTAACAGCTCTCAGAATGACAAATAATCTCCGATACTTGTATAACTTATTTTTAACTTGTAAATTCATATCAATTTTATCGATTTAAGCGAATTAATTAAAAATTTTATAAACACACGCGAAAATTTTAAAATCATGGTAGACACGAAAATTCATGAGAATAAAAAAAATCTTTCTGAAGTATTATTAGTCAGTCGATTTAAAGCTTCAACGAATTTTAAATTCGATTGGTAGACGCTGTCGAACATTGGATTTCAGATCACGTAGCGATGAGAGAGGCATCCAGACATTATACGATCATTCACATCCACTCCTAAGTATTTTACATGAACGTACAGAGGTGTAGTGGTCTTGGTTGCAGCCCAAGCTGCCCACCAGATTCCCAGAGGGTGTAAGTCGGTTTGGAAATCTCAGTGATACGTCTGTAGACGTCGTGAATGTGGATATAGAACGTAGCTACGACTTCAGGAGACGCTGTCAGAGCAGTGGGAGTTGGGATATGCTTGTTGGGGAGGGTAAGGTCGAGTTTCAACGTCCCACGAGACTTCTAGTGTAATTAAGCGAGTGCACCCTCACATGTCTATGTACTCACATTGTGTCTATCTATCTAAACATCGTGGCAGACATGTATGCCTCGTTCGAGCAATACAAAAAAATATTTTTTGCAATATACATGCTTATAAAACTCAGTTTTTTCACTCTTGCCATAAATTTGATTAAAAAATATCAAATATTGTAATTTTTTATGTCCCTTTGGTTATTTTTTTAACTCTATTTTGGATAATCAACCGCGAAATTTCTGTTTTTACAAATTTTTACCGATGCGATATCGGAAGCGTGTTTTTTTTTTTTTTTCATTAAAAAGTTCATTTTTTGAAACTGGGGGTAAAAAGGTTAGCTCATCATTTCTATAAAAAAACCGTTATCGATTTTAATATTCAAAATTTTTGTTTAAACAATAAAATATATTATTTCACATTTTTTTTTTTATTTTGATATATAAAAATTATATATTTTGTATATATTTTTTTTATTTAAGAAAATATAAATTTTTGTGCTTTATTTCTATGCGGGTTTCGGTTCGTTTACAACCCTCAAAATCGTCCTACGGATGTAGTCCTTGCACGCTGCCAAAAAATTATTGCCGCATTTATGCACTTGCTACAAAATACTTCTTTTTTTTTTTTACAAAAAAAAAAAAGTTGGGGAGTTTCTGTTTCTGGGTGGCACGATATATTTCATGTGAAGTTGATGTGAAATTGATATTTGCCAGTGAAGATCAATGGCCAAGGTTTATCTATAGTTTTCTCAAGAGACAATGGGCATGTTGATGAAAATTGGGGTTTATTGGGTGTCTATCGGGTGCAAATCACCGTAACCACTTGGATACTCTCTAGAAAGACATCCTGAAGTGGTTTCCCGCGGGAATGGACCCTCTCGAACATATCTTCGTAGACTGTTCCAGGTGTAACTGTATTGGAACGGTAGAAAGGTATTGGTAGATAACATCGCAGTGGCCACAGTCAGAGTGGTGGTAGCAATATGGACAGTATGGTAATGGAGGGCCAATCATGTGGTAACTAGCCACCCGAGGGAGACCAGACCTGCCAAGCTGCGGTCAGCCCCCATCAATGTGTCACTTACGTTGCTAGAATACTGAAGCCTCCGAATGCATTGCAGGCAGAGCTGCACCAGCTTTGAATTGCCTTGCTTCATGCAAGCGCATGTTTGCCTCCGCGGAAGAACTCTCCCTCGTGGCTGTCCAGCTGCACTCTCTGGTGTTGTGCAAAATTTAACCATCAATTAACATAATGTAGTTCATGTCTCAAGTTCATCCAATTTATTGCACTGCATCAATGGGCATTTATCATCCAACTATTCTCGAAATATTTTTTTTAATTATCGAAAAATATACAATTGACTGGCCTAAAAATACTAATTACTTTTTTTTATTGCGTCTTGTATTGAAAAATCATATTTTATCATGTTTTTAAAGCTCTCTAAAAAATTCAGCTCGATAAAAACATTTTTAAAAGTCACTTACGAATTTTGAAATCTGCAAAAATGGTCGAAATGTGATTGTAAATAATTTTTTTTTTTTTTGCCTTTTTCGCACCAAATTTTCTGGCTATCAACATTAAATCGTTACATCTATTCATTTTTTCTATTTTTTGAGGTATTTTGCGTCACAGAAAAATAATGTCTTAATATTATTATGAAAAGGTCGTTCGAGAACATCGAAATCAATGTAATTAAAAATATTTAAAATTCATCGATGACCACTAAAATTAATATTTTAAACGGAAAATTTGTAGAACTTATTTATATTACATGTAAAAAAATTTGCTGTAGCGAAAGCAGAAGAAAAAAATTTTTCTTCAATCATATTTTGACGTTTTTTTGGAAATTTCAAAATTCGTAAGTGACCTCTAAAAATACTTGTATAGGACCAATTAAAAAAAAAAAATTCTTAGAATATAATAAACCATGTTTTTTAAAAACAAATATAGTCAATTTTTTTTGATAATAATTTTTTTTAATCGAGAAATTTATCTAAAATTTTTTTTTCTATGTTTGTCGTGTAATGTTGTAAATTTCAGTTTCAAATAACGAATTGCGATCATGTGCTTGGGTAGAAGAATAAAATTTTTACAATTTCAATTTACGTGAGTTCTCAATCTTCTGAAAAAAAAAAAAATTTAATAATTAAACTTTCATGTTATTGAATTGAATTTCTCCTGTCTTATGTTAGATTTTTAGTTCTTTGTTTTATTGATAAAAAAAAAAACAGGAAATTGTCTATTATAGTAAGAGGTTGTAGTATTTTGGTGTGATAAGAGACGGTTGTAGGTAAAGTTGGATGATCTGTTGAAAAATATAATCTCTGGTGGATTGAAAGCATCTTAATGCATTTTAGACTTGTTTGGTAAAAAATGTAACTTGATACGTGAATATCGGAAGTCAACGGCGGGTATTCTCGAGAGAATCGTGGCTTTTCCACAAGATATAGCTATATGCAGCACGTGACTTGGCATCAACAAATGGCGACACGATATGTGTACATTGCGATGGTAGAACAGGATCACAGGAAGTGTGTGTTTTTACTTGTATATGTATAGGTAGCTTAGTGAATGTGTAATACTCTGTTTGATGCACTCCAATGGCTCGCGCGACAAAGAGCAAGATCAGTGTGTGACTCTCGACAGTCCCTCGGGCTCCAGAACTCACTGATACTGCTCTTTCGTGCCACCATGTCTCAAGCTCTGAAAGAATAATGATAATACAGACACGTAAGTTTACAGATAGGAAATTTGAAACAAACTTTTATTTTTTTATCTTATTTATATTAATGTTCCACGACTTTATGGACAAACAATTTTTTTATACAAAAAAATCATGCATATTACACAAGTATCCAACTAATCCCTAAAAAATAAAAGCCCACAAATCAAAATTTCACCTTTATATCGAGCTAATCGAAACTTTTTTTAAAATTTCAAAATTTTTGGCTTGACTAAAATTTTTTCCTATGCAGTTTTAAATCCGATAGAATGCTCCAGGAATCCGGAAATTTTTTTTTTTATCATACCTATCTGAAAAGTTTGACATTCCAACCCGATTGAGCGGGGGAAAACGTGCCATTTTTTCCTTGTATCATTATATAAGTACCAAAAAACTAAAAAAAAATGAGAAATCATTTTTGGGACTGTGACAATGATGAGTATCGTAAATTGAAAAAATGAAGTTTTAGATGCGTCCGAAAACGTTGTAAAAAATTTTGAAAAAAAACATTGTTTTCTTTAAATTATCAAAAAATCAGCTGGTCGTATTTATTTTTTGAAGTTTAAAACACAGTTTTTTTTTTTAAACATTTAATATTTTAAATTAATAATTGATTCTGCTAATTATTTTGATTCTGCTAAAAATTTCGAGTTAGATTATCAGTTTAAAAATTTTTTTATAGCGGTAAATTTTGATTTAAAAATTAGCCGTTGAGACATAAATTATTTGCGCATCATTTAACACTTGTTTTTGAAATATTATTAAATCCGTAATAATTATTAAATACTATTTAGAAATAAAACTGATAAAATATTTCTCGTGCAAGTTGATGTAACCAAATCACCGCGATAATCTTCAGGATATTTATATATAAATATAATTTTTTTAATTTGAAAATTATTACTACAAAAAAAAATCACCATAATTGATAAAATTTACTATATTTTATATATTCTATCGATTATTATGAATTACTATAAAAAATAAGACGAAAATATCAATTTTCAACAAAAAATAATGAAAAAACTTTGTTTTAAAATCATGTATTACATTACATAACATTTTTAAAATTGGATTCCAGCGTTGTTTTATAATTTTTCACGTTATGCATTAGAATACTTTTTTATCAAGCAATACTGTAAAAACTTTTGTTATCTTTTCAATATTGAATATAAAAATGTCGATATAACTGGCTAACTATTTTTAGTTGTCAAAGAAAAAAGCGGGTATCATATAGAAAAAGAAGGAACAAAAAAAATACTTGATAAAGAAATAAAGAATCGTAAAAGTTTTGGCGTCGAAGCTCAAGCGTTGGACTCCCGGGAGGTCTTATGACTTAAAGTCTCCTTACTCCGTTAATTCTGAACATTAACAAAAGTCTTGCTAAAACTCACTGCCAACTTTTCTGGCCAAAGAGCCTTGACAACCCTTTATATCGCCAGGGAAATGTTAATGAAAAAAATACAATAAAACTGAACAAAGTCATGGTTCACAGGAGAAAAAGTTAGTCAAACTGATTAAATATCTTTCATGCAAGCTCAATTTCAACTTTTGATTTCTCATTTTACTCCTATAAAACTTAATCTCAAATAATATACCAAAAATATACAATGTTAAGTCAATATATATATTTTAAATTGAAAATATTTACAAAAATAAATAATATATTTTCATTGGTTTGTCTCTTACCATGAGTTAATTGTCTGTCAGTCAGACAAACTTCGTGATCACAGCTCGTACAAGGGGAGTTTCACTCTGGGGAAATTGCTGATTTAATTTAAACAATTACTTAATAGTAAATGAAGGTATAAAGATTTTTAGTAAAATCGAAAAAACCAAAAAAACACGTAAAAAAAAGAGGTAAATTTTGAAAATAACCGACAAAGCTCTAAATAAATGTGCCGTAAAATAGAAAAAAAAAATTATCGAAAAAAAAAGGTAGTTACGTGTAACGTTTTCGTAGATCTTAACTGCAGCAAATCGACGCGTCTTAAATCCCAAGAGAGTAACGAAGATCCTCCCGCCCTTATTTTTACCTTCTCAACAGAGAAAAAAAGTCATTTCACCAGCAATTCCAAGCTCATCGTTGGTTCGTCGCAAGCATAGTCGATCGCTGTAAATAGTATTCGACTGCTAAACAGCAGAAAAATGTTTGAAAAACTGTTTCGATTCATAATACACGAAAATTTGTCTTACTTTCTTCTCTATTTCATATTATACAATTTATCCTGTGTGATTTAAAACTACTAAATGAATTTTTAATCGAAATTTTGTAAGATATATTTTGTTAGATGATGCATTGCAGTAGTCTAACACTTGGCGATGCGCACTGACTACAAGATACATGCAGCTACTCAAGCATTCTTGCCATGGAAGCAATCGGAGAGATGGTTGAAGGAACGGTAGAATACAAGAGGGTGCTCGCACGCCGACAAGAGAACAATTACGCGCCGTCAGCCTTGTGATCGGTACATCGCCGCGAGGTGAATCAAAACTATGTGCTTCTGTCATTGCCGTTGGAATCCCTGCGGATCCGAAATCCTCGGCGTCTATGCGCTGTATTAAGATGTCAGTTGCATTCGGAATAACTATGTTTTCTATTAAATCAATGATGAATCTTTAAAATTTTTAATCCACTTGAATTATAACTAAAGAAAAAAAAGGCAAACTTAAGCCATCGTCCATAATTCCGATGATTTTAAAATTTAATTTTCAATTATTCCATCTTATGACATCTGTTTTCTTCATTCTACCAATTTTTTAAACGCGTGTTATCAACGATGAACTGTTGGGAAAGTAACTATAATCAATAGATTTAATCGAAACAAACGTAAACATTCGTCGTCGAGTAAAATTCGGATTTTTAAGTTAAATTTCAAACTAATCCTCTTCAAAATTTGTGTTTTAATTCAATTTATATTCGTTAAATTGTGAAAAACTTTAACAAATGATTCGAATAATATGGATCAATCATAATTTTTTTTAGTTGGAATAAATAAGCGATAATCTGGGGGTATTGCACAGAGAGTAGAATTTATTAATAGTGAATAAAATTTGTTGATAATTAATAAATTTTATATTAAGTACGTGGCATAGCCAATGTATAAATAAATTGCTGCTTAAAAATAAATTATTAATTTGCTTGTATCAACTAATTCATAAATTTTGGATTAATCAATGTTTATTTATATTTGAGAAGCACTTTATTAACTGTGAAAATATCACTTATTTACGCGTGTAAACATCTTAGACGTTATACAAAACTTAACGTATAAAAAGTATGGCTTGAATATTAATTTTTTTACCAACCCCCCTTGGGAAAGGGGTCTTTTTTGAAATTATCTACGAATAATATGGCAGCAAATCGACAAAAAAATTCCAAAACCCAACACTATATGAAAATTTTTTTATTTAAATTGTTAGTTATAAAATTTCTTCTTTTTCCAAAACGTTTTTTAACCTACTGCACTTTTTAGAATTAAAAGGATAGATAATTTTAAGAAAAAGAAAACCCCGGTTCGCCTGCATAGTTTGCGTGCAATCGTCATTTGTTTAAACTGTTAATATTAAAAATTAAATTTCTCCAGCCCTAATTAACATTTTTAAACAAATAATACACCATTAATGTTCGAAGAGACATCCCCAATAAATTTCCAACCATAATTACTACCCTCAAATAATTATTTATACCTCTTTTAGCCTATTGTTTAAATAAACCTATATTTTTTAACATCTAAAAAATCAATTCGTCATCTAACAAATATATCTACGCGTTAAATATAAATAAATTGTTCTCTCAGTATAGTGTCTGAATGTAAAAAGACGTTTGCGGGGTCTGAAATTATAGGATAGTAAAACCGAGTATAGATAATTGAATCGATCAAATTAATTCGTAACTCGATTACAACAAGTAGAATCTTCTGATTGGCACATAAGCGACACTAAACAACGATTTTGTGAATATGTATATAGATGGTATTTTGAAGCGAAAATGTCCCACAGGCACAACAATTCTGACGTGTGACGGAATTGCTAGTCCTAGGAGACACTTCATTCAATTAGTCACTCAGTTACTCGCATCATATCGCATTTACGCGGGGGTTCCGCTCCTCTATTCAGTACAACTCTCTGACACTTGGTGACTTTAACATCTCTCCACTGCTGTATTTTGATGCCTCGAAGAGAGACAGCTACGCCACATGCAGAAAACGATCTATATAATATGATGATTTACTTGGTAAAGTTTATGTTCGCTTTATTATTATAAAAGTATTTGTCAGTTTTGAATGACATTTTATAATAAAATATCAAAGTTATATTTTGATCGTATGACGTGATAGTTTGCGCCACGGCCCAATATAAGCATCACACGAGAGACGTTAGAATTCGCATCAATGCGAACTCTAGCGACAAGCCGAAGGGCCAAAACTGCCGGCTTTGCAGAATTACCGAGCGGGTACCTCCCAAGGGGCCAAACTTGTCCGCGACAATTTCAAACTTATTTTAACATTCATATACACTTCCTCTTTACGTCCCCTATGCTACACCGCTGCTCGCCACCCAACGTATAGATACATACAAGTAAGTGTGCACTGCAGGGGAGTCGACCTAGATTTTCATATTAAATTATTACGGCATTTTTCATCATTTAACTCAATTAAAAGTATCTCGCCTTTTTTCGCATATTGGATACAGGCATAGCGAATTTGGAAAAAAAAACGTTTTAGTTGAGAAAAAAATTGTTTTTGATGAGTAAAATGAAAAGATTTATCCACAGCCTACTATCACCCTCGAGACCATTAAATTCTACCCCTCTGGATAGATACTCACTCTCAGGTATAGACATTACGTGTTTGATATTCATAGTCTGAAGAAAGAAAAAAATTGTATGCGAGCACAATAAACGTTATACGAGGATGTAAAGTACCATAAATGGAAATCACCTTATTTATTTACAGATGATGAATAATATCGTATTATTATCGATAGTCAAATCATTTGTTGAAAAGCTAATTTTTTTTTATCCTTTACTTAACATGGAGGAAAAAGTTTTTTAGAGATAAAAAAAAATTTATTTGCTAATTTTACGTTTTATAGGTTTTGATCTGAAAAAATTGCAAATACTGCAAAATTTTTTTTGTAGATTTTGCAAAGCGTGTTTTGTTTTTAATATTATATTTATCGTTTTTAAATGTGAAAAATTATCCCCATGGAAAAAAAAAAACACAAAAAATTTATATTTTTTTAAATAAAGGGTAATTACTTGTTAATTTTATGGCTATTTTCTTTATTCTCGCGGTTATAGATAAATGTTAAGTATTGTGAAATGCTCCCGGATGAAAATAAAACGCTTTAGCCAATTTGCGAGGACAGTCAGCTATACTGGTAATCATTTGTTCCACCTTGTATATCGGTATAATCTGATCAGTTGAGATTATCTGGCCACGTATACCGGCTTCTCTTTCATTGCCTGCTAATTGACTAGTTTTATTAGCTGAAAACAGGTCGGTTTTACTGGTTATAAACTGGCAAGATCTACTATCTGAAAATTGGTTTAAAATTAACCCCGTTTTTCTATCTAACTATATAATACCGATTATGTAAGCAGACAGTTTCTTCATCAAAACGTCTTTACGTATATTACTTAAATTTATTTCTCAATCTTTAGCAGTAATTATTAGTATTATTCAATTTTCACTAATGCTACATCATCATTTTTAGGTATTTATATGTGTATAAAAAAATTATGTTTTAATCTAAGATGTTTTAATTATTTTACGAAATTTATTCCAAATTTTACTCAACGTTTGAATTTTTCAATATTTTTTTGTTTTTATGTTAATTACCTGATACGATTGTCAATTATTACCTAAATACAATGCTTTATTTTTTACATTGATTTTTTCGAAAAAAAATTTTTTTATTTCGAATATAGTGTTGTGAAAATTATTTAATCATTAAAAAAAATATTCAAGTGTAATTATTCGGTACTTTTGAGAGGAAATTTAAATAGCAGTAGATATTTCGTCGACTGTTCACCTACAAATTATTTATCGTTTATAGATAAAGTATCAGTACAAGCGCACTTGCAACGATTATCGAAGGGCCGCAGGCGTGCAGCTTTCCTCAGTCGTTCGGAGATGGAGCATCAAGTGCGAGATCCTCTCTGAAACCTATAATACCAGAACAAAACATATTAAAAACTCGACCTTTTTCACTGAAATATTGGAAAAATCGTGGATAAAAACAAAAAATTAACTAACAATGCTAAAGTTCGTTTAAAACGTATTATATACATGCTTTAATATACAAATTATGCAACTCACATGTCAAATTAGACAGATTAGATATTACATTTAAAAATTTAACACTTTAATACTTTTTATTCTATCAATCTAACATTTAAAAAAATATTTTATAGGATTCTAAGTATTTTTTTGTTACATTTTCTTATGTATAATCTCTACAACATGCTGCATGTTTTATAAAATCCAAGCGAAACTGGAAAAAAATAATAATTAAAGGAACTTTGAGAATAGTTAATGAAAAACTCGTATAAATTTTCTATCATTTAGAAAAAAAAAAAAAGAATAAACAAAAAAAACTACTAAAAATGACTTCTAAATAACAATATACGTATTTAACTATTTATTATACTTCGATTACACTAAAATATCTATCTAACACACTCTCAACTACAATAATAATTGCTTATTAACTTTTATTAACTTTGGCTACTAAATAACTGGTAAAATCCGGTTAGAATTCAATCATCCAAGTGAAAACCACATATACTCTACTTTTATAATTTTATGTATAAACCGGATATACAATGAAATTTCAATTTTCTGATTGTTTTTATTTAAAATTTTCAACTAAGAGCTAAAAGTGGCTCAATACTAAACATTCTAATTTTACGTGCTTCATCATTTTCATTACGTTTTATAGCAGCCAATTTTCGTTTTCCTAAGCTAACTTTTTTAACAGGCGTTTCAGTTGATTCAATAGTACTAGTTGAATTACAATCTACTTCGTCTAACATATTTAAAGTTTCAATTATATTTCGAGGTTCACTAGCGTGTCTTGCAGTATCATTACGGTTAGTATAGACTATTGATAAGTGGCTAAAACTGGATTTTGGTGGTGCTGTGATATCAGCAAAGTCTCGAAAGTTAGCGAAGAAATCCCCAGAACGTGGGAATTGAGGTTTAGGATTTTTTAAATAATTTGCACGACCACGCGGTACTTTTACCGGATAAGGCTTGTAATTACTATCATCATTAGCTGAATATTCATCGGTTTCTTCGTTATCCGGGTAGTAAGTTCCACCTCGGATAACACCGAAATTTCCAGATCCAAGCAAAGCTGGAGGATTATCTTTTGGGGCTGATAATGTTCCTTGATATGAACTTCTATCGCGTTGTACATAACCTAAAAAGCGATTTGGCCTAAAGCGAAATTGCTGTTGCTCTTCGGCATAGGATAATCTGTGATTATCTAAAAGTTCGGCAAAAGATGGATAGAAATTTTGACTTTCGTGTTTTAGACTCTTTTCATTTTGGGATTTACTATCGGATAGGGAAAATGGAATGTCGTCTCGGGTCGACGATGTATGTTGAACGTCTTCATAAACAGTTTCTGCAGAATCTGGCTCCGTAAATGTATCTGAATCGAAATACTTTCGATCTTGGTACACTGTGGCATATGTATCGTCAGAATCCTGGAAAAAAACGGAAAGGTTTCAAAATATCTTATTTCTTCATCGTCAGCTGATAGAACTACGGTTAGCTGATAGCTCCGATTTCATTACCGCTATTTTATCCTACTTATTTGGCGTTAAATGTTTAAGAAAACTAATTAAGACCAAAATTTCGCATTTTTTTACGTAAGAAATGGGCCAAAGTTTATTTTCAAAAATTTGTATAAGTATAATTAAGAGGTTATTAGTTATAATGCTTTTATCTTGATAAATTCTTACGTTCTGATCAGATTCTATGGATTCTCCGATTAGTACAGCGTCTGAAATCATAGAAAATTAGGTTTAGTAAATAAACGTTTAATAACAATTTCATGTGGAAATTGAATTGTTCTGCTTAGCGATGATTTTTTTTTTAGTTAGTTTAGCGTCTTAAAAGAACGCAAAAAATTTGGCAACCCCCTGGCGTCGTTTTGAAGACTATCGGTCACCCTCTAAACTTCAAATTCGTGGGAGTTGGTAAGAAATAATTCGGCAACTTGATCTTAACTGTTCTGCTTGGCGATAAGATTTTTTTTACAGTTACTTTCGAGTCTTAAAAGCACCCAAAAAATTTTGCAACCGCCTTAACTCGTTTTAAAGACCATCGCACACCCTTAAACCTCAAATTTATGGAAAATAGTCATGTAATATAGTGTTAAATGTTTTACTTAGCCACAATATTTTTCTTACAGTTAGTTTAGAGACCCAAAAACACCCAGGAAAATCCATAACCCCTTAGCGTCATTTTGAAGACCATCGCACACCCTCTAAAACCCTAAATTCATGGAAAACAGCCATATAATACAGTGTTAAATGGTTTGTCTCGAGATGCAATTTATCAAAAAGTTACATTAGGGTCTGAAAAACAGCTCAAAAAATTTACGACCCCCTGGACTCATTTTAAAGACCACATCACACACCCTTAAACTTCAAATTTATGAAAAATAGTCATGTAATATAGTGTTAAATGTTTTACTTAGCTCCAATATTCATTCGACAGTTAGTTTAGAATCCCAAAAACACCCCAAGAAATCTACAACCCCTTAGCGTCATTTTGAAGTCTATCACACACCCTCTAAACCACAAATTCATGTCATAGAGTGTCAATTTTTTTACCTCGCGATGAAATTTTTCTAAAAGTTATATCAGGATCTAAAAAACACCGAAAAAAATTTTTCTACCCCCTAGCGTACACATCCCTGTTAGTACCTATATAAATAATCATCTAGAAATATTCAAAAATTACAGAAATTACTAGTTTTATTCTATTTTTTTGGAATTTCTTATTTTTACAATATTATTTTATCAAGTATAAAAATGTCTTATTAGTTGGATATCTATAATGTAATATTCCACCTCATTATTTATTTTTTCTCAATTCGCCGCGTGCCTTAACGCAACGCTGCGGTTCATACAGTACAGTACACACCCAACCTTATTCCAACCACTTTACACCGGTGCATTGATCGGTTGACATTTCTATCGACCATTGTCATTCGCCACCACAGTGAAAATATGTATCGCAGGGTATACCATCATTGCAAGATTGACTGCCTGGTTAATATATGCACTTTATCGCGTCAGTCGTGCTGAAAACAAGTTCCGATACAGCTCGCACGTGCGCATATCAAACATGGATACATCAATCCAACTGTAAATGTGAACGAAACGCATGCTTCGTCGACTACAAGTGCAACACAACCACCCCCATACGCACAAACTCCTCCTCCTCACTCGTCTTGAACAAAAAAATACATCAACAATTTATTGAAACCCAATAGAAAATATATAAAGTCGTTTTGGGACTTTTCGATTTTTTTTTTATAAGAATAATTTAATTGATGATGAAGATTTACGAGATATTTATGATAGTAAGAAAGTTTATGTAAAGTTGTAAGTGATTTTATACTGCTATGTAGAGAAAGTGTCAAGTATGAATATTTGCACGCAATTTACTACTTAAAACTTATAGCGATGATCATCATGAGATATCCAAGTAGAAGTTCCGGGATGATCAATGTAACTGCAATGTAAGAACGTGCTCGATCTTGATGTTTAGTAACATTATGTATATATGGACTTTCTCTCCAAGTGCATGCAGCTTCCGGGTGAATCACTACTGGATACTCAATTCCGCAATGATAATTATCTTCGAGTCATCTCTTATCATGAATCCTAATACTAAGCTTCCATATAATTGTTTATTAAATATTTTGTAATATTCTTCTGGATTTTTTTTTATTTATGGGTATAATTTCCAGCAGAATTTTAATTTCTTATTCAAGCACAGTCTATTAAAAGTTGAGAAAATTTGTTTTGAGAATTTTTTGAAGGTGTCAAAACATCTTTAAAAAAAAAACCTATTAGTTAATTAAAATTTTTTATGACGATTAGTTAGAAAAAAAATTTTGAAAATTTTCATTTTCTTCGTGAGATTGAAAATTTTTTCACTGCAGATATCCGTGACTAAAGTAGGGATTTTTTCCACTTGTGCGTAAAATGCTCGATTTTTTTGCGGACTCTTTAGTGAGAAAAATCGAGCATTGACATTTGTTGCAAAAAATATGGTGAGTGGCATGTGCACAATGGCGTGAAGTTTGTACTCTCCAGGACTATATTCGCAAGGACTCGTTTGATTGTGACACTTGCCTTCGGCTCGTGTACAACCCTCAAACTCGGCCTGTGAATGTTAGTTCTGGCTCGTGACAAACTTGCATGCTGTCAAAAAATTGCCGCATTGATGCACTTGCCATACAATATACTATTAACTAAAGTAATTTTCAAAATTGACATTTCTTCATTTTTTAAAACGTATTCTCATCAATAAAAAAAATTAAAATTGCACCCAAGTATTTATATTTTAATGAGGGTATAGAAAAACTCTTGTACAATTTTGTCTAAATTGCAGAGAAAAAATTTTTTCACGATTGCATGTAATTACCAGGATAATTTAATATACTAATGTATATTATATACATTCATATTCATTCATTTATGTTCATACGTAATTGTATTTACGGCTTTATAGGACGTGATTAGATTACATTGAGACTTATAACATCCCATAGTATTGTAATAGATCTTATGTAAACTTTTTATCACAGGTAGCAATTATCTCAACAGAAGGTTATACATGAAAACATAATTTCATGGATCTAAATAAAGCCAGGGTAAACAGTAAATTTTTCTTACATTTCTATTTATAAATTTTAAAAAATCCCAACAATACTCTTTTTTTTATGTTTTATTGATTTCAAAATACTTTGTAGTTGATTTCAAAAGTTTAAACAGTGTGAGACAAAGTTTAAAATAGATTAAAACTGACATCCATTATTTATTATGCACTTTCATTCTCATATAAACGTGTAATATTTTTTTCGACTCTCGACAGAACACAAAAGAGCGATTGCTCTCTCAAAGGATGTTGCATGCAGAGGTTAATAGGCGTACAGTATGCGTGCCAAGGCTTACGAGTCTCGCTCTTTCGAGACAATGACGTAATTGATCAAACACTGTATTCATCGAATCATCCATAAACTAATTATCAAAATTATTAGTCACATTCTAGATCACACTTCTATTTTCTATATAATATAATTTACCATTAATTCAAAGTATAACCAAACCGTACAAATACTACAATTTCTGCAAATTTTACTCGATTAAAATATATTAATCGATCTATGACAGTTGGGATGGCAAAAAAAAAATTATTACACATAAATTTCTATAGATCGATGGATATTTCTCTTCATGGATTAGTCCTCAATTAGAAAAAATGAACACAACACGGAAATTAAGTACTTTCACGTGGAGCCTCGTAGTCATCAGCTTTCAACGCTAGATTTTATATCGTAGAAAGTCCAGACACTTAACATACCACATAACAATGCTTTATATGCGTATGCAATTGTTCAAAGTCAATATTTAATTTTTTCGCAGAGCTTTAATTAAATTTTTAATTCCATTTTTTTAGGGAAATATCGATTAAATGAAAATCTCAAACTATAAAAAGTAAGTTGACAAATTAAATCGTAGTTTTTTCAACAATTTAAATAATTTCAATGGCAATAAAAATAAATATGCTAATAGGACACTGCCAATTCCGTTTTCCTATTCACTGTTCTTTACAATTAGCCTGGAGTGAAATTCTTCAAGTTGTGCATTTCTCATTTATATTCATACACCGATTATCGAATGATCTGATTCCGATTTAAAACCTTCAATAAAATTAGAAAAAAAAATTTTTTCTAAACCGAAACTGCTCTAAAATTGATTTTCAATCATTTTTGATCATAAAAAAAAAGTAAGGACATTCCGAATGTGAATAAAATCGTGAAGGAAATTCAAAAAAAAAAATACTTTTTCTTTCAGAGTATGCGGATAATTTTTTTTTATAGTGAAAATTCTCCTTGAAAAATTATTTTTTAATTTTAAATTAATGGTTTTATATATGCTTAACTGTGAAATATACGAGAATATGAAGAACAGTGATAAAATATAAGTCTACATAATGAAAAAGTAATTGCTATGATGCAAAAAGTCAGTACGTACATTTATTTCTGGTGAAAGAAGATGAATCACGATGCGACTGTTGATGTATATTATTTTTTCTGCCTATGGTATATCATTTCATTGAAGTATAAAAGAATTACGATAATAACTTGAGTGATATTATGTGATGATTGATAATCAAAATTGCGATTCCAACATAAATTGAATAGAAATTTGTTTTTTTTTTCATCCTCTCTAGCGTGTTTTTGAAATAAATTTGTATTTAAAAATTCAATGATTTGTTTAATTGACTAAAATAATAAAATATATTTTATCTACATAGTTTTCCGTGATTACAGTGAAAAGATATATTATTATATAATGATATATTACGTTTTTTAATAACTTAGTTAATATTTATTGGTAAATAAAAAATATTTTTTATACTCTATAATATATCGTTTCATTGGTTTAATTAATAGCTCGTTATTATGTGACTTTATTACCTGTTGATTATTTACGATTCTTTCTTCATCAGTTATTTTATTTGACGACGACATGGATTAGTTTTCAAACTAGAGGCTGAAAGATTTCTAATTGGCCGTTCAATCCGGAAACAATACAATAAATATCCAAGTTTATAAATGATATATAAAATTTAAAAAAAAAACATTAAATGATATAGTTTTCTTTGCTATTAGATGAATCTTTTTTAATTGTACACGTTTTTTCAATCGTTTCCGCAATTAATAAATTGCTATGAAGAATCCAGTAACTTTATAAGCTTTCTACTAATAATGATTCGATTCCTATCGTCGATAAATATTAGAAGGAATTTTTTTTTTCACTACCAACATGGATATTTATTTAGGAGCCTCTCAATACAAATATTGACAGATGTCGAATAATTTTTTTTTTATTATAAATTTCATTTTATCTGTGTCATTAATATCATAAAAAGATTATAGCACTGATTATTAGTGTGTTTTAATATAAATTAGATTAATAATTAATTGATATTTTTATTAAATTACTTTTTAAAGAATAAATTTAATAATTTAAATGAGAGCTGATAAATTGTATATTTTGTAATCATGAATATTTGTGGCGATGATTGATGAGGATACAAGTTATGTGGAATTACTGATGCTGAATGATGAACTGAGGAAAGTTGTTTTGGAATATATATCCGTGTATATATGGCTGCATTTTATTATACGATTAGATTGTGGGAGAAAAGAGATTCTCCTGTTTCTGTCACTATTGTGATGCTTGTGTTCACCCAGTTGAGAAATATCTTTTAGCTATAGGATGGAGAAAGTACAGTTTATCGCATAATAATTTCGCGGTTACTTGAAAAAAAAATTGAGGAAATGCGGAAGAGAATGAACGTTCACTCCAATGCCCCTTTTTCAACCAGTGTTCCTATCCAAAGAAGAAGATGATACGTCTCTAATAAATATTCTTCAAATACTACGAAAAAATAGATAATCCGCATTAGGGTAAATAATAGTGATAAAATAACTTTTATTTATGTTTTAATTAATTGTAAAAATGGTATATTAACCTACAAAATGTCTTAGAACTGAAATTGATTGGAAAAAAAAGAGAAAAAATTAATTCTATTGAATACAAAAGGAAAGATTGGATCAATGGTTCATTATCTCGAGATTTATTATTGACTATAGGATGCTAATGAACCTTTAAAACAAGACAAGTACTTGAATAATTTAAAAATAATATTAATTTATTATTTTTAGGGGTAAAGAAAAATTATAGTTGATTTTTTGTATATAGCATGTGAAAGTACTGACGTTGCAGTATTGTGTATGAAAAAAAAAAAAATTTTTTTTTATGTGAAAAATAAAATTAATAATAAAATATAATTAAAATCACGTTAAAATATTTTTTAAATGAAAATTTTTATTATTTTCATGAGGTCAAATAAAAATTACCGTTATTTTCAACGATAATTTCTCTTTTAACCACGGAAGTTAATTTTTCAAGTATCAAAATATATATTGAGTAAAAATATATCACAATAGATTTAATGCGGTTTCTAATAAATCTAATTGTGCAGTGACGAAGAAATTTTTTTCGTCCTTCAGCATGACAAGAAAAATTATATGGATCATTGGATTCGTCTTCTTATAATTTTTTATTATTCTTAATCAAATATTAAATTAACACAATTAATAAACATTTAAATTAAAAAAATTAATTTGAATATTAACTTTACATATTTTTTTACGTCTGAATGAATTAAAAACTTTTATTATAATTAAAGATTGATATTTATTTTGAAGAAATAACTTTTTTTTAAATATGTTTTAATTTTTTTTCGGGTGAAATGAAAAAATTTATTTATCGTTTACAACAATAAATAATGTAATTATGGAAATATGTGAATAAAGAATAATTTTTCCTACCCGGAAAAAAGTTTGCAGTACCGTACTATTAACGGAAATAAAGCCAGGAAGTAACACCCTGGAAGTAACTGTCTCGGTTCCGCTTCGAGGGACCTCGATGCACCTTTCTTAACTCGATATAAAACTGCAAGCGGATTTTAATAACTGAGATGGATACTCTCATATAGAAAAATGTGAAAAGTCGAATGTTAAACCAAACCCGGTGATAATAAATATTTTTATATTGGAAAAAAATTTATTTCGTTGAAATACAGTGTATTATTTTTGATTATATGGTAGAAAAATTTTGGATATCTTCATGCCACTTCACGATTTGAAACAATACTGAACTTCCCGCCAGAACTGAAAGCCTCTAACGGCCCCCGAAAGAAGTGGAGGGAGTGTATGCACCCGGTGTATATACAGACTTCATCGTTATATACACGTACCGCACCTCAGGCCACCGGTCGGCACTCTCAAGGTAACTTATAACAGAATATTATCATCTATGATAAGATCACGCAAGTATTTCTATAGTTGTTAACGCTCAATTACTATTATTTCTTGTATAGGGTATATATTTATTGAGGGCGTAGTCTCATCGAACACGCCAAACACTCTATATCTTTCCATTTTTAATTTTTTTATGCTTTAAGAATTTTTCAATATATTTTCCGGGGCAAAATTGAATTTAAACACGATTTTTTTATTCTAGGATATTTGAAAAATAGTCATGTGGTGAGTTTTGTCTATTTTATAATTTTTAATTAAGGGAGTATCTAGCTATATTTTACAGAACGAAAAATTCAAAACATATAAGTAGTATTATAAACAAACTTTAACTCGCACTGCGCGCCTCGATAAAAGCCCGGGAAAAACTGGTGACGTGGTTGATAGTATTGATTTTTCAGTGCGTGCTATCTTATCAGTACACGTCAGAGATATATCGAAAAGGAATTAAAAATTATTGATAGAGCCCGGCTCACTGGATTTTCCCACGAAAATTGTCAGTTCTTCTCGGGTTTTTGGTGAGTGCGGACGTCACTAGGAGTGCGGTAAGTAAAAATTTTTGCACATTGCCGTTTAACTAATTTTTTTATAACATTCACACATATTTCTAAGTAACATTCGAGTGAAATAACGCTGATTGCATCGAAAAAAATGCCGTTTGGATAGAAAAATCATGCGATTGCATCGAAAAAGTGGGTGATTTTCACCCGAAACGACGTCCAATTTCATCGAATACTTTGGCGGTTTGCACCGGGATTTTTACATTTTCATGTCGATACACGATGAATTTATTTAAATGTTAAACTAATTAACGAATAATTCGCAAAGATAGCAGTGTATAAAATGTTTTACTCACAGTGTGCCTTGACACATCTGCACTCATCAAAAGTCTGGGAAAAACTGACGACGCTCGAAAGTATTGATTTTTCACTGCCTACTGTCTTATCAGTACACGTCAGAGATATCAGTGCAATTATCGATAAAGCCGGGCTTCCCGGACTTTCCCACAAAAACAGCCAGTTTTTCCCGAGTTTTTGGCCAGTGCAGACGTTTTCAGGAGTGCTGTGAGTATAAATTATTACATTTTGCCATATTGCTAATTTTTTAATAACATTAAAACATATTGTTAAGTAACTTTCAAATGAAATTACACTGCTTCTATCGAAAAAGACGACGTTTGTATGAAAAAATCTTCTAATTTCATCGAATACTTTCGCGATTCGCACCAGGATTTTTTACATTTTTCTATCGATACACGATGAATTTATTTAAATATTGAGCTAATGAACGAATAATTTTTTAAAATAAACTTCGCCACGAAAACTGACAGTTCTTTTTGCACAGAGTGGAAACATTTTCGAGAGTGTAATAAGTAAAGATTTTTGCATATTGTCATTTTATCTATTTTTACATAACATTCAAACATTTGCATTACAATCTCCACATAAATTTCCACATCAAATATTTAAAAAAATAAATAATTACAAACAAAATATAAATATTCTATATTTCTAATTAAAGCAAAAAAAATTTAATAATTTTAATATTTTTCTAATTCAGTAAAAAATAATTTTTTTTCACTCATAAATTGAATTTTGATTGATAGTAAAAATAATTAATACAATTATTATGTTATTTTGGCTTCAAAATTAGTAAATTGCACATCTATGTATTAGTTTCGAATTTTATTTATTAAAATAGGGTCAGACACAGTGCCTTGTCACAATTTCTACTCGAGGATTTCAAGGCGCACCCGTGACTTTATGTAAAAGCTTATATACAGCGAGAGCTGAGCTAATCTTTCAACTAACTATAGTTAACAGGCGTATAGATATACATGTGCTGGGAAGGATTCAAATGCCATGCATATTGGTTGGATATATCTGCATAGGGATATACACCTCGCGTCGCGGTAAAGTGCAGAGGCTATCATTTGGATCACGTGTAGCACGTGAGTTTCCAGCGCGTTCACGTGCATAGCAACATTATTATTGTTATGATATCACAGTGTATTTCGCGATTGAGAGCACACCAGAGATGCTAAAGATCAGTTGAATGTATATACAGCCACACAAATAACAAAGTCATAGACAAAGGCTGCATTATTCACCAGTACTTTCATTTTTTTTTCATGAATGTCAAACGCAATTCGATTTAAAATCAATATACCATCCAAAATCCATATATATATCCTTCCTAAATCATAATAAACCCCAAAAACAATGCATTTCTCGATTTCTAAAGCCGAAATAATTTTTTTTCCCGCATTTTTTCAATTTTACAATATAGATATAAAACAAAAGAAATGGTAATAATCTATTTCAATAACATTCCGCATGCTTACCCTCGAGTGTAAGACTCGTTGAACCATTTTTAAACTTTCACTGCATCACGCAATGTATATAAACACTATCGAACAAATTTCGGAAACAACAACAGTTGGATTATATATTAGTTTGTTGCTTGAAAGATGAAGCAATTTAAGTACATCAGTTAATTATTGCGGTCTATATAAACGTTATTAAATTTTTTTTTTTCAATGTTTTCAGATGGATAATAAATTATCTATATAATTATTAACAGATTAAATAAAAAATTTAGAAAAGTTTATTATTTATTTTCATAATAAAAAATTAATTTGTAATTTTAATCAAATTTCAAAATATTTAATTGTATATTTTTGAGTAATTTTTATTGAGTGTTTAATTAGTTGAGTAATTAAAGGTAGAGTATTTTATGCATCGTTGATTTCTCTTACCTTGTATTAATTGTTTTGAACGTGAACGTGGATATCCTAGAACAGTACCAATCACTGCGGAAATCATCACACTTAGTATTAACTCACTCTTCATGATTGTCACACTTGAATAAATTGATGAGAAAAAAAAAAAATTCTCAAAAAATAGTATAACATAAACTTTGACCTTTTGTCGATATGATAAATTATTTTCTAGGTATATTATAGAGTATAAAAAATTTAATTATTTTTTTTTGTTTAGTTGGAGATAATAGGTTGGATAAAAAATTATTTTCGTTTGTTTTTCATTCAACTGCTGACGCGCTTGTAAAATGGCACAGTTTTAAATGGAAATCCGTACACTGACGCGACTCAGCGACAGTCTGGAGAGCAGCGTAATGCTTTCACTGGTTATATACTATAGAACCATGAAGCACCTCTTCCTCGCCGAGTCATAAGGTAGAGAGGGACATTGACTAGTCCATATAAATATGCGTTTTGTGTCTTCCCATAGAAATTGATAAAAATAAAGGCACATTTTTGGATGATAAAAAATTTTATTAAGGGAAAAATCTGTCGTTAATTCTTGGTTAACGATAAAAATTTAACTTATATTAGTCTTATCATATTCCGGAATGACCTAACATTTAATCGCACAATAATAAGCCCTACCCGGGTAAATGTAAGTGGGCCAGCTATTATATCGAAGGTCCTCACTTGTAAATACAAATGTCGAGGAAATATCATCAGATCCTTTCATATACTTGTTAGGACGTTGTGGAATGTGATAAGTATTGAGAATCATTACTATTGTTTTATTTAATGTCACTTTTGCCCATAAAAGGTCATCAATAAACTTTGAAAATCATTTAAAAAAAATTAATTGCAATAAAATTTAATTCTTTTTTAATTTCAGGAATTAGAGTGACAGATTTAACGTTTTTTAAGGTTTTTATTATTATAAAATTAATATACAAAAAAATAAATTAATCGAAAAATCGACTTATTAAATAATGCCGATAATATTAATATGTGATATTCTTAATACTTCGATAACTCCGTAAATAATCGAGATAACAAAAAATTGTATGAGAGTTAAATAATCGGAAATTAAATTTTCTAAAATTAATGTAGAGTGTATTTTTGCTATTTTTTGAAATGTTTTCGAGATATTTTAAAAAATGTGAATTTTTATCGTCTAAAAACTTTTTCTAGAAATATTGACATAAATAAAATGGCGTTTCTGAATTTTGTAAGTTGAAAAAATTGACAAAATTTCGTCTCTATTGGCAATATAAGAGACTTGATGTTTTTTTTTTTTATTTTACATGGTTTTTTCAATACAATAGACTATAGTGTCTATAAATGTTAGGTAAAATTGTAAGTTGTTTAGATAAATTGCAGTTGATTGAAGATGACTTTAGGCTGCACTGTGCGGCGGCGTTGTCTGAAAACGTGCAGCGCGCAATCAGGTTAATACCCTCCCTTCACCAAACATCGAAATCGAAAGGATTTATAAAGTGCATATAATGCGGATCTGTCGTTTTAATATAATCCAACATTACCGTGACCCAATTACATTAAAAAAAAAGAAAATTTTTTTTTTTCAAATAAACGAAAAGCTTTTTTTTATTTTTAGTGTTTTTAATATATTTAAGATTTTTGTTCTAGTCATATCGTAAATCGACTTTATTTTTGGTTAAAAAATTAATTAAACAGATGTGAAAAATCCTGTTGTTGCTGTTTTAAATCAAAATATCTATGAAACAATCAAAAATACAAAATTTACTATAAAGACGTTTTTTGTAGAGAATTTTTTTAGCTACAAAAAAGATTCTGAACAAAATTTGCCCAATTCGCATTAATATCAAGATATTACAGCAATTAAAATATTTTTTTCCAAATTTTCAGATACAAACCCTTTTAATTTTTGATATAATACGCGATATAGTGCTTTTGCATAACATGATTATGTTGTCAAAGTGTTTTTTCATTCTACACTCATGACCATACAGACTAGCTTGTTTTGCCAGTCTAGCCAGCTGATGAGAAAGTCATGCCTAAATATGTGTAATTGTTTCCTTGTCATCTTACAAGAATTTTACATCAGGAAGTCCTTCGTAGAAAATCCGTTAAATTCTTACAAATTTTATATTACATTATTACTTTATATCCAACTAAATACAAAATTTTTAAGTCGTTAAAAAATTCAAAAAAAAAATAAAAATCTCGATTTAAAATTTTCGCATCATGAATATTCATCATAAATTCACACTAGTAAACAAAAATGAACATTTGATGGATTTTTAAAAGCCCAGTATGTATCAAAAATTTATTTTTAACGAATTTCTACTGAATGCTGAATTTTTGATAGATTGATTTGTGTACAGTAAAAAAAAAACATCAAATACTCAGCAATTACCAGAAATTCATGATAAATTCCTGCTGTACAATTATAATTGATCAATCGTGAATTTAATATTTTTTTTACTCACATATTTACTCACTCTACTGTAAAAAAAACTTGTTTTGAAATTTTAAATCATCGATAAACATATTTTCTCAAAATAGTCTATGGTATAGAAGTATAAAATATTTATCGGTGTTAAAATTACAAATAAATCATGACTAACTGCTGATCACTGATAAAATCTTGATGTCAGTAATTTATCATATATAAAATCGTAGTTGTAGCAACTGGTAGTGGATTTAGAAGCTCTCTTCTATTCTCTCTAACGGTAATACGGATTTCAGAATATATTTCAACTCGAACTAGAGAGAGATCTACGCTAGAAATAAACGTTTACTGCCTTTGATAATGTTTAAAAAAAATCATATCATTTGCCAATAATACTCTGAAATACCAGAAGTTAATTATTCAAATTTTAAACACGGAAGTACTTCATATTAATTAGGTATTATGATGAATTAATCATTGAAATTTATGGGAGCATTATTTTTCAACGCAATCTGCCAAGTATTTACCTTAAAAAATTTTATTATATAATAAATATTTAATTATTTAATTAAATTTACTTAGTTATAGTGATGAACGAATTTTCTTCGATTAAAGACTAGTATAACAATGAGTTATTATGTTTGAAAATGCAATAAAAAAATTGGGATAATTCTAAAATTATCTTCTTTAGAGAATTGTTTACGAATGTTTATCCATGCAAGCCTTCGTCTGTCTACATTAAGTCCAGTATAGAGTCTAATTATAAATATGAAATATATACTAGACTATATGTCTCAGCACACATTCAGCTGTTCACGTTTGACAGAGTCTTTTTCACACATTATCAATGATAGAGGCAGCGCAAGTGCGTCCTGTTCCGAAGTCATAATTTACGGGTCATGAAACCACCTTGTCCTCATTATTGTATAGATGTAGAATAGATTATTATCTACATTGCAATATTATATTTGCTATTTATTAAATTATTTAATGTCATATTAATTTTAAAAAATTACTCCAAAATAAAAAAAAAAAATTTTATCGAATTTAAATAAGTATGGCATAAAAATTTATTATATTTTTTACTATAAAAAAACTACATTTATAAATTAAAAAATATAAAATTCGAGTTTTTCAGGTTTTTTAATTATTAAAAAAAAATTAATTTCTAATAAAATGGAATAGAAAAATAAAAATTTAATGCTGTAATTGTGTTTATACACTTGTATACTGCTGAAATATGTGATTTTTTTCTGATGATTTAATATTTCTGGTTGGTTTGGACAGAAGTTTTTATTTTGTTGATTTACTTTACTCGTTTATTTTTCAAGCTCAATGTAATGACCAATATAAATGTGCATTTATATATAGGGTTTGTCAATAATTTATATATGAGAAATACCATGTGCTCAATGATAAAACGATAGTTTTTAAATAATTTTCTATACAATAAATAAAGAAGATGCGCGCCCAGCGTATGAATGATACACGCGTGCGCGAGGTCAAATGATATACGCTTTTCATGCCAAACCTAAAAGGTCTCGGACGCGTTACCAGTTGTCCGTGCGCATCAGAAGACACCTTATTTCACGCACAAATCAACAGATGCTATTTTTTTTCGCAGAAAAATAATTTATACACACTTTACAAAGTTTTTTTTCCATTTTATATCAAATTAAAAGTTTTTTTAATATATCGCAGATGGTTAGAAAAAATTTTTAAAAAAAAAGTTAATGTGCTGTTTTTAAAAAATTCGTGAAGTTTTGGAATTTTATTTATTTAAAGGTGAATAGTGTTTTAGTTATCCTGGAACATTCATCGTTTTTTATATGTAAGCATTTTTTAAATATTTTATAAATATTGAATTATTAAATTTTCTGTTGAGTATGATTTATATTTTTCATTTGTAAACACATGTTTAATTTTATAGCTGTTGTATAAAATATAATTTAAAACTTTTCTGCATTTAATTTAAAAGGGAATTAAAATTAATTTAATAACCAACTAATCTAAAACATGTTTAAAAGCATAATAAATATGTTGGTACAGTGTGTGGTGATCATCAATCATCCAAAATAGAACTTTATCATCATGATCCGATGGCAAATAATTTCAATGGCGATGATTCAGAGGAAAATCGCGCGGGATGAAACGACGTAAAACTCTTCAAAAGAAAAAAAACGGAAATGCACGTCACTTTGAACGATTTATGCTTTTAAAATTTTTTTTTTTTTTTTTCTCAACTGTTAAAACAACGGACTACATCCTGTCACATTATTCCATAACATTTTTTCATTCAAGAAAAAAAAGTGTAATTCGAATGACGTACAAAAAAAAATATTAAAATTTATAAAAGTATTTTATAAAGTACTTAAAATATACAAATTTCTGAATTTTACTTTAACTCCGGTCCAGTGCGAAGCTTCACAAAGTATATGCGCGCATCAGAGCGAAGGTCTGTGCTCAACAAGCACACAAATATATTTTTAATAGATTTTTACTGCGTACCTGCTGAGTCATAAAACAACGAAAAAAAAATTTTACAAATCTACAGAATGTAATTTTTTGTTCAGACATGACAAATACAATTGTATAGGTATTAACAAAAAGGTAGAAGTAAGATATAAAGCTTCAGATGAGTACCGACATAAATCTTATACTTTTTTCAGACAGTTTTTCATCACCGTATAAAGCCGCAAGGTAACTTTAGGGCAATGTAAACGATCGATGAAACATATGGTGAGCGACATACAGCCTGCGTGACCTTATCACTAAATAGAGCAATTGTTAAATGACTAGAACTCAGTCTGGAATGATTGATGAGCTACTATACTGTTGAGTTCCAGACGTTTATAAGTCATTTAACATGACTCTTTAGGAAATAACAACCATTCAGGAATATTTTTTTATTTAGCCGTAGTGACAAGAAAATTCACATTCAATAGAATAACGAAACTGTGGAATCTCAGGAATGGAAAGAAAAATATTCTTAGGATATTTAAAATGCATTTATGCGCAAATATTCAGATGGAAGATCTATTCAAGTGCTTGTTAACGAGTAGAAATATTATACAAAGGCTGTACATGGACCATAACATGCTTATAGATGTGCTCTGCTGTCGCCTAACTCAATTTTCGTGGCCACAATACCTTTTGTAACATCATACAGCGATAATAGTAAATAAATTACACTTTAGATATTGAGGAAGAGACGAGAGGTTTTATAAACATTTTTGATTCGCCACTAAATCACGGTTGTCGTTGATAAAATGTATTTATTAAGGAGGTATACTTGATGATTTTTTGTATTTCAGATGGCTGAGGATACGTTTGGGCTGGCACATGAAGAGTGGATCAAATTATCGAAAGAATGTAATGAAAGTCTTGCCATAAATACGTCACAGCAGCTGGGTAAGTTGCGAATGAATCTTTTTATTATTTTTATATATTGGTGTGGTGCGATGAAATTTCGTTGACGCTCGAGAAAATACGATTTAACCCTGAGAGACGGCACATGTGGCCACTCGAAACCCCTCATAGTTTTGTCGACCCTTGTGTTTCGACTGTATTATTAGTTGGATTGAACGATTTATCGCTTTAGGCCGGGGCGATTTAATCAAAACTCGGTTTTAAAACATCGATTCAAAATGCTGAGGTATGCGAAATTCTATATTTTCTTAATATATTTGCATTTATTAAACGAATTTACGAGCAATCAAAGGTGAATAGCGTATTTAAAAAAATTACTAATAATTTTAACAGAATAATTAGAACCTTTAAACAGTGATATTTTGTTTTTTGATTTTTTGTAGAAGCTGAAATGAAGATTTACTATCGAAAAATATTTTTTTTGTATTACGTTTTAATGCAAATTAAGTATATTCACATGCGGGTTAACAAAGCTGATTTTAATCGCTTAACTTTTTAATTAAAATTTATTTTTTCAACTAAAAATAAAGTTTAGAAAGTTTTTTGCACACCTCTTATGTGAATCTATTTTTGCTAATATTTCTAGTTAAAATGGCATGGTACTCGTTGAATTTTAATTCAAATACTGTAAATCGTTTTTTTTTATTTACGATTTTTAAATCTTCATTTTTTTTTAATTGTTCTAGTTGGTTTTATTCATTTATAATGAATTATTTATTTTTATTTTTATAAAAACACTTGAAATTGATCATAATCTGTTTTTTATCAGAAAGCCTGTTTGATATTTTAAATTAAGCATAAAATACAGTCCTTTTTTCTATACAATCAATATGATTTATTTTTTCAAAATAACAATAATCAAAAAGGGTGTGTTCTATGGTTTCACAAAATATTAATATTTTTTTCTCGACAAAAAATCATCAATCTGCATGTTTAAAGCAGAAAGGACGTATCGCTAGAAAACTAAGACCTTTTTACTTGCAGATATCTTGATAACGATGCAAGTTAGAAAAATTTTGATAAGAACCTATCTTATAGCTAATAAAATTTTCTATAAAAAATGTCTTTTAAAAAAAATCGTTATCTCCCTTAGTTTTAAAGATATCATGATTTAAAATAGTAAAAGAATTTTTCTTTACGTCATTTTGGATTTAGAAACGCGATATGACATTTTATTTGTTTAAAAAATTGTGTTATAAAAATATGTGAATTTTAATATATATTTTTATAGTTTTAATTACAAATTATTAATTACTTTTTAATTTTTCCGGAGATTTCAAGTTATATCTGCCGTACACTATTTTAACGAGAAGAAACAAATAATACGTTACAATCATGAAAATTGAAAGAATACTCATAAGTAAAAAAATATAAACATCTAATAGTGCAATTTGCCACCATGTGTAATTTAATGCAGGTGATCGAAGTGCCATATTACCGTGTCGTATGACGTATTCAATCCAGTAAATAGCGGTATCCATGGAATTTTTTGGTCGATCTAAAAATTTCTGAGATAAATTTTTAGCTGCGTCTCTGCAATTAAACAAAAATTAAACATTTATAAACAATTAAAGTATATCATTAAATGATAGTAAAAAAAAAATTACCTATATTCCAAATTGTATAATATTTCATTGAGAGCAGTATCAAGTGTATTTTCTGATATTTCATCAAAAGTCAGACGAATAGCAATTTTTTTCTTTACATACATATCAATATTTAAATACTGATCAGCAAAAAGTGGCACTCCAATCATTGGAACAGCACAATATATCGCTTCTTGAGTACCCATTAAACCTCCATGTGTTATAAAACCTCGAATATATTTGTGTTCTGAAATCAAAACGTTGTAAAACAAAAAAAAACCTCCTATTTTAAGTGTATAATTTTCGTTTACTTAGAACTGCTAGTTGTGGCATCCATGAAAATGTTCGGATATTCGATGGAAGACCAGGAGGTAACATATCAGGTCTAGGAACTTTCATGAAAACTCGGACTGGTGTGATTTTTCCAAGAGATTTATAAAATGTACGCAGTAAAGACGTTGGAAAAGTTTCAATTGTCACCATTGACCCAAATGTAAAATAAATAAAACCTGAAGTGCTCTCATCAAGCCATTTCTTATCTTCCTGCAAAAAAAAAAATTTTTAATCCATTTAATTAATGATTTAAAACTTGTAAATTTAATACTTACTTTCGGAATATCACGACTACTATTATTTATGTGAATTCCACCAATTTCAATGTGAGCTGTTGTCATTGGTTTAACTCCATTGATCGAAAAATGTGAGTTAGTAAGCACTAATGCTAAATTACGTTCCAATTCTCGAACTCCAGGTGTTGTAGATCCAAAATATTTCCAAATAATTTCATCTTGAGCTGATGTATAATAATTGAAATATGTCTTAAAGTAAAATGTATGCACGACATTAAATAGTCGTTGCCAAAAATTCATATTTTCTTTATATTCCAAAAGTGTATTGCTAATAAAAGCTAGATTTTCCGGATTTCCAATCAAGTGACTGCTCCAAGGATACAAAACTGATGCACTAATACCAACTACAGGTACTTTAAACAAATGACCAAAAGCCATGAAACAATGAGCACCCAATATTTGAGAAATTACCAAATCATACGGTGGATTGTTTGTAGAATTTTTAAATAATTCATACTTTTCTTCAAGTTCTGCTAAACTTCGTTCGCAAAGTTCATTACCACCTTTTGTCGCGAGAAAGTGCACCATATGATTATTACCGGATACTTTACGAAAACGATTATAATCCAAGTTATTGACGATTTTAGGTAGATTTGAAGAAATAGTTATATCTGTATAGTTTGGATATTTTGTTTTTTGTGGAAATATACTTATTACATCAACTTTGTGACCTCGTTTAACTAAACCCTTCATTAATGCTTCGAATACCATCATGTGACTTCGGGAATTGTATGGAAAAATAGCGAGAATTCGATGACTCAAACATTCTTCAACATTTGTAACAAGTTGTATTGTAAATAATACAGCGAATAAACTACTTAATATCGATAAAATTCTAAATATATTAAACATAATTGTAGTTTTCGAAAAATCTGATTTTTTTCAAAACGACGCTGACATACAATCGTATCATTCAAATAAAAAAAAATTTTTTTGTGTTTTTAAATTAAAAAACCATCTTTTTATTGTTATTTAATCTAAATATGTCGAGGATAGTGTGAAATGTATCAATATATCATTTATGTAAACTTGAATAATTGCAGTTGATAGTTTGGGAAAAATGGTGCTACTACAATTCGTTTAAGCTAAGAAATTTATATATAGCCAAGACACTGCATTGACCAACTGATATATGTAATTCAATGATATGTAGATAATTGCATAGTTCATTGGTAATTGAGATTTGACATTAATTCTATCTTATGATAAAAAGTGTAAATTTTCTTTTAATATACGCGAGGCATCTCTTTAATTTATTAAATATATTAATTTAATTAGAGTTTCAAATGAGCCAACTATTATCATGCAAAATCGACAGAATTCTTAGTTGATAGAATTTAATTTTTCGACTTTGAATACGACTCAGTAATATATGAAAATTCTTACCAATTAAATAAACGATTATTTTTAATTATAACTAAATAAAAATTGAAAATATACTATAACATATGCTTTTAAAATTTCTATATTAAACAATTCTAATATATTCTAGTTAGATTTTTTTAAATTTGAAACTGTTAAACGACTTTTAATAATTTTTCGAATATAAAAGCGTATAAAATAAATTACTATCATTGTAATAAATAAACAAACCGTAAAAAGAAAAAGATAAACATCAAGTAGAGCAATTTGCCACCAAGTTAAATCTAGTGCTGGAGATCTTAGTACTTTATCACCGTGTCTTATGACATATTCAACCCAATAAACAGCGGTATCTCTTGGACTTTGCGGTCGATCCAAAAATTTCCGAGAAATATTTGCAACAGTTTCCCTAGAATATTAAATAATTACACTTGATTGACAAATAAATGGAAAAAATAAATAATTATACCTGTAAATTGGATTGTATAGAATTTCATTTAAAGCCATGTCCAACTTTTCTTCAGTCATTTCCGTATAATCCAATCGTAGTGCTATATTTTTTCTAACATAACTATTAATATTAGTATGTTGATCGGCAAACAATGGAACTCCTATCATTGGTACCGCGCATGATATAGCTTCTTGAGTGCTCATAAGCCCACCATGAGTTATAAAAGCACGAATATTCTTGTGTTCTGTAATAGAAATTATTTTAACAATAGTTTTTCGAGCATTATTGATGATCTTACTTAGCACTGCTAATTGTGGCATCCACTGGAAAGTGCGAATATTCGATGGAAGTCCTGCAGGCAACTTTTCCGGTTTTGGGATCTTTATAAATACTCGTACTGGTGCTATTTTTGCCAATGACTTGTACAGCACCGAGAGAACTGACTCGGGAAAGGTCTCGATGGTCACCATTGATCCGAATGTAAAGTAAATAAAGCCCGAAGTACTTTCATCAAGCCATTTCTTGTCTTCCTGTTGATATAAGAAGAAACGTCGAACTTAGAGCCTCTATATACACTTTGAATAATAAAGTACTTACTTCAGGAATATCACTGTGATCATGATCGATGTGGATTCCACCTACTTCTATTAAAGCTGGAGTTGTTGGCTTTACTCCATTAATTGAAAAATGTGAATTGACCAAAACGAGAGCGACACTCTGTTCAAGTTCTCGAACACCCGGAGTACCAGATCCAAAATACTTTTGAATCAATTCATTTTGCATTGTTGAATAGTAATTAGAATACATTTTTGAATAAGCTGTATGTAAAACATTGAATAATCGTTCCCAAAAATTCA
Organism: Macrocentrus cingulum; assembly: GCA_002156465.1. Classification (NCBI taxonomy): domain Eukaryota; kingdom Metazoa; phylum Arthropoda; class Insecta; order Hymenoptera; family Braconidae; genus Macrocentrus; species Macrocentrus cingulum. The sequence continues at coordinate 35,723 of MVJL01006405.1, read as the reverse complement.
TATTTTCTCGATAATCCAAAAGATTATTTGGAACAAATGCCAAATTTTCTGGATTTCCTATTAAATCATTGCCCCAAGGATATACTGCAGATGAACTAACAGCTATTATTGGTACTTTTAAAAGATGCCCAAAAGCCATAAAACAGTGGGCTGTTAATAGTTGAACAATAACTGCATCATAGTGTAATTTATGGTTTTTCGTGTTTTTAAGTAATTTCTGAATTGGAAGCTCTTTTAAAACATTTTCACACACATCATTTCCAGCAGTTATTGTTAAAAAATGTGTCAGTGTTTGTCGTTTCATATCTTGAAAATATTCAAAGCTCAGATTGTTGACAAATGCATGTGTTAGATGAGATGAAATTACAATATCTGTGTAATTTGGTATTGGTTTTTTTTGAGGAAATAAACTTACTACATCTACCTCATGACCTTTTTTTGCCAGACTTTTCATCAGTGCCTCAAACATCATCATGTGAGTACGGCTTTTAAAGGGAAATATGCCGAGAAGACGATAACTCTGGCAGAAATCAGTTGAAAATAAAACTGACAGGACTATTAGTGTCAAATAACGCGACGGCAACATTTTGATTTGTTTATTGCGCGCACTAAATCCTTCAATTTAGTTTGTTTCAATTTTTTTTTTACAGAAAATCACTTGAACTATTTTGTTATCAATGAATTTACTGACTTGACACTGAAAGACGATAGTATCCTCAATGCTTTACCGCCGCCCGGTCGAGTATGAATAGTATCGTTGTAGAAAAAGTGAATTGTTTTCCTTTATTGATGATTTTAGCATAAACTAAGTAATTTGTTAATCCTGTTTACCGAGAATTTATATAAATTAAAATATTTGAGCGTGCGTGAAACACGAAAATGCACCTGCAATTTATTCGTGTAGTCGTGTCGGTATTTTCCTTGGAATAATATTACATTTTATCTGGATAGAAAATACATATAAACATGAGTTTTTTGGTTAAAGATAACGAAAATGTTAACGACATCATACATATTTATTTGCGCTGTATTAGTATTCTTTTATTCATATGCGTATAAATCATGATAACAAAATGCTTTCCAACCAACAAATTTGATTATCATAATAACATAGTCATTTTGGTTCAAGAGCAATTTTTTTAGCATGAAAATTGAAGTTTTTGAAAAATATAATATTTCATTAGACTCATTTCTCGACAAATCTTCATCTTTCTAATTTTTTTTTGCGCTGATATACGACGATCATTAGAATTTGGAACAATTTGGCAAGGTTCTTTGGACAATTTTACAACTAGTAGAGCAGTTATACATCCGCTGGAACGCCCCAGGAGTGTAGGGGAAATTTATTTCATTGCTAAACATGTAAAACGTTTTTATACAAATTACTTTTATAACTGTATGTTAATTTTTTATTTTTACTTGTTCTAAAGCATGATATTAACTATTATTATTTTATTATTTTAGATTTCTTTAATTTTATAAACAACTATACTAGTTCTTGGTTCAAAGAGTTATATCCTTAAATTTAAAGAAATTCTAGATCCTCAGTATTATATATATTTCTGTTGTTGACCTTCTGTCCTCAGCACGTCACTTGAACGTGGCACAAAAATAAACCTCCATTTATTTTTGTGCTATAAACTTTTACGACATTCTTCAAGTGATTTTTTTTTTCGCTGTACAAATTAACCGTCTAATTTTGGAGAACCTTTATTACCAAGTAATTATTTTTCATGGTTCTGAAGAAATCCAGCTTTTTTTTGTAATGTATATTTAGATTTTTTTTTTACTAGATTCTAATTTTTTAGATTTTTTATCATGTAGAACACTATAGCTGTCTCGCCCGTGGCATCGCCCACGGCTCCGTTCTATCCGCTATTTAAATTAAAGAAAGTAATCTCTTTCTTTAAGGAGCACAATTCTTGTATTTCACCGCTATATTTTATTTACCGATCAATTTTGTGATATAGAATATCAATCATAACAGTAATTGAATTATTCTTTATGCTTTTTAAATACTATTGATTTATATTAAGTAAAAGATTTTTTTCTTTGTTTTTTCATAAATCGAATTATTCATACTAGTCGTTGAAAATATTGTAACCATAGAATGGTTATAGTCTTAAGCATTCTAGCTATATTTCTTCACTTTTATAATTCAATATTAAATTTTTTTTAATTTTCAAATAAAAATTGTTGATGTTTGATAAAAAAAATCTTTATTGAATCAAAAATTTTCTACGGTCAAGTCCGACGTGTTCCACACAGTGTGGAACAGTTGAAAAAGGTTTTTTAAACATTTCTCTACCTAGTTTAGTAGTTTAACATCCCGTGGAACGTGCTAAAAATCCGCGAAAAAATATTTAATGAATTAAAATTATGATATGACAAGATATGAGGTTCCACAGAGTGTGGAACAGTTGTAAAAGTTACTTAGGACAATTTTCCCTCACCCTTATGCTGATGACGCAACCTCTCCCCAACTGTCTGAGGGATCCCTATTTATTATATCAATATATAGTTCACACTTTCATAATTGCCTGTGGTATTATTTCCGAGATTGACCCGTTTTCATCAAATTGATAGTCAGAATAGTTGGATTAGTTGGATTATTTCTTAGTCCTCCGGGACTAAATTGATGATGGATGAAACTATCCAACACCCTCCAATGACCAATTGTATACATCAACCTGTGGACATGTCCGAAGAATAAAATAATCCAACATTCGAAACATTTCCATTATATACTCCTAATAAATTTATCAGTTTTTTCAAGTCATTTATTACATCATAAATATAAATTGAATTAAAGCTATCAATAATTGATCTGCATTCAATTTATTTTCCAATTGAAAAAAATACAAATTTATTTCAAAAAATCCTTTAATTATCTAAAACCGATAGAAACCCTCAATTTAAATCAATTTCGATTAATTTTTCATTAGTATTGAAATTTAAAAATAAATTAGAAGAGTCAAGTGATGTTTCACGATTAATTCTGTCACAAGATGTAAATTCACTTTGAAATTAAATTCTCTTCTCTGAGCGTAGAGAAGGAGCATAACACTAGCCAAACCTGATGGGTGCTGAACTCTCTTGAACTTCACGAGGCTCCCTACAACTTAGTTTGGACGTAAATATATTGATTTTCACAGTCAACGCACTCACTACCATCTCTTTTCTCCATTATTCTTTATTTTTGCAAACAAATTCACAATCACTTCCTACACCGAGTGTCACAAAATGAAAAATTTCATAATATCATAAACAAACTTTTTATTATACTCACAAATTAATTCCCATTTAAGTCTTTCAAAAACTTTGACGTTGAATAAAAATTAATAAAAATAAAACTCTTTTCAATTTCATCCATAAATCATCAAGTCCTAATTTTTTTTTTTTTTTCTACTATTTTATGAACAAAATATTTCTAAAACTTTTTTCCAATCTAAGGAATACTGTATAAGTTAGTTAGTTTTTTTTGCAGATATTTTTTTGGTCGATCCACTGATAAATACATTGAAAATGACAAAATTTAACATTTTAATTATAATCACCATAGCAAAGAGGAAAATAAAAAAAATAAAAAAATAAACATCAAGAAGAGCTATTTGCCACCAACTAAATTCTAAAGCTGGTGACCGTAAAGCATTGTTTCCGTTTCGAATAACATAATTAATCCAGTAGATTGCCGTATCCATTGGGCTTAGTGGTCGATCTATAAATTGTTTCGAAATTTTCTCTATTGTTTCTCTAAAATTTTAAATAATATTATTTTTATAAACAATGTATTATAAATTAATTTAAAACACATACCTGTAAATAGGATTATACAATATTTCATTTAGAGCATTGTCAAACTTTTCTTCTGTCAATTCTGTATAATCCAGACGAACAGCAATTTTTTTCTTTACATACGTATCAACATTTAAGTATTGATCGGCAAAAAGAGGTATTCCGATCAGTGGCACAGCACAATATATAGCTTCTTGAGTACCCATTAAACCGCCGTGAGTTATAAAAGCACGTATATTTTTATGTTCTATATAAATAATCGCATTTATTTAAATACTATGTATAAATTCATCAGTATTTTAAATTTAAAATAACTTACTCAAAACTTTCAATTGCGTTGTCCAGGTAAATGTTCGAATATTTGATGGAAGGCCTGCAGGCAACAATTCCGGACGTGGAACTTTCATAAATACTCGAACGGGTGCTATTTTACCCAGCGATTTATAAAATACATCAAGAACAGAAATAGGAAAAGATTCAATTGTCACCATTGATCCAAATGTGAAGAATATAAAACCATCTAAACTGTCATTCAGCCATTTCATGTCTTCCTGCATATTTTTAAAATCAAACGTTTTCCAAAATTTCAATTCATCAATTACAAAAGCTACACTTACTCGTGGAATTTCTGCACCATCATCTTGAATGTGAAGTCCACCAACTTCAATGAGAGCTGGTGTAACTGGTTTTACACCGTTGAGTGAAAAATGAGAATTTGAAAGAATTAAAGCAACATTACGTTCTAAATCTCGAACTCCAGGTGTCATAGGTCCAAAATGCTTTCGAATAAATTCATCCTGAATTGCCGTATAATAATTGAAATATTGTTTATAATAAAAAGTATGAAGAACATTATAAAGCCTTTGCCAAAAATTCATATTTTCCGTAAAACCAAGTAAATTATTTGGTAAAAATGCTAAATTTTCTGGATTTTCAATTAAACTATTTCCCCATGGATAAAGTGCTGATGAACTTATTGCAATCACTGGAACTTGATAAATATATCCAAATGCCATAAAACAATGTGCACCAAATAATTCAACAATAATTAAATCATATTTTTTTGGTTTTTTAATTAAATTTTGAATTTTTAAATTTTCTAAACCTTTTTCACAAATTAAATTTCCTGCATTAACTGCAACAAAATGTACAATATCATTTTTTTTAACTTCTTCAATAAATTTAAAAGTCATATTATTAACTAGTTGAGGCAAAGCAGCAGGTATAACAATATCTGTGTAGTTTGGTAACTTAGTTTTTTGAGGGAAAAGATTTACTACATCAACTTGATGACCATTTTTTGCTAAACCCTTCATCAACGCCTTGAACATCACCATGTGAGAGTGACTATTTAACGGGAATATACCCAAAATTTGATAACACTCATGCTGATCAATGATTACTGCTGTTAAAAGTATCAATAAAATTTTTAAACTTGACATTCTTGCTAATATCACAATCACTGTCCTAGAAATATCTGAAACTGACACTAAACCATTGTATTCTGAACGTTACATCTTCTGAGTACGTGACGACATTTTTTCGTATTAGAGTATCATCACTGACAATGCATTTTCTATATTACTGCTGATTCACCGCAGATACATTGCTTATCTATATCGTATATGACATTAGATAATCTCGATTCATCAAAGAGTCATGTAACTAACTATATCTCGAGTAATATTGCTTATTTGTACGTCGTAGACAGTTTATTATTTTTCGTTGCGTGTGCAATGTCACAGTATTAAATGAAAGCATTGAAAATTTATCAAGTATTTATTACTAAACACTAAAAAATTTTTAACAAACAAAAAAAAAATTAAATTTCAACATATAACTCATATATTAATTAGATATACTTTAATTTTAATTATTTATAATTTTTTAACATTTTTAAAAAATTGATAAAATCATGAATTTAAAAATATCTTTGGTGTTTAGTCGAATTTTTTTGTTATTACAGACCTTCTAGATCGATTACACAATTTACTGATGAGAAAATAAATAGAATAAAGTATTATAATAATGAAAAATAGAAAAATAAGCAATAGTATTAAATAAACATCAAGAAGTGCAACTTGCCACCATGTTAAATCTAGTGCACGAGATCTGAGTGCTTTACCACCATATTTTAAAATATATTCAACCCAATAAACAGCTGTATCTCTTGGACTCTGCGGACGATCCCAGAATTTAAATGAAATTTCTTTCACTGCATGCCTGTAGAATTATTTGTTATATTTTTTTGTAACGTGTATTTTTTGTTTTTAAAAATATTCTTACCTGTAAGTATTATTGTGTAATATTTGTTTCAAGGCTGTATCCAAGTGTTGTTCAGTTAATTCCGTATAATCCAGACGCACAGCAATTTTATTCTTCACGTACAGATCAATGTTTTGATATTGGTCAGCAAATAATGGCACTCCTATCATTGGAACGCCATTTGATATTGCTTCCTGAGTACTCAATAATCCGCCATGAGTTATGAAAGCACGAATATTTTTGTGTTCTGTTGGAATTATATATTTATATTATTTAAAAATAATTTTTCATGCGATATTTAAACTTTCATAAAGTGATTCTATCATTTTTTTTTTTCAAATTTCCGGAATTAAATGTCAAATTTTCAAGTGACTTATAACCCTTTACAACTAAAAATACTCTCAACAGCCGTAAAAAACAAAAAAAATCAATTTCATCGTGATTTTGAAGAAAAAAAATGAAATTTCGACTTTTAAAATTTTTTAAAAAAGCATTTACTCAAGACTGCTTGTTGAGGAATCCACGAAAATGTTCGTACATTAAATGGAAGACCAAACGGCAGCATTTCCGGCTTAGAAATTTTTATGAGTACTCGTATAGGTGCTATTTTTTCAAATGATGTATAAAAAACTTTTAAAATCGACAAAGGAAATGTTTCAATAGTAACCATTGATCCAAAAGTAAAATAAATAAAACCATCAACACTTTCATCAAGCCATTTTCTGTCTTCCTGTGGGAAAAAAAAATTTTTACTTTAAAAATTACACATAAATTAACGCAAAAATATAAAAATTTACTTCTGGAATTTCAGGATAATCATTTTGCATGTGTATACCACCGATTTCAACGTGAGCTGGAGTTGTTGGTTTGATTCCATTCAATGAAAAATGCGAATTAACTAAAATAAGAGATATATCACGCTCCAATTCTCGTACTCCAGGTGTCTCAGGGCCAAAGTGCTTAGAAATAAGTTCATCTTGCGGTGAAATATAGTAGTGGAAATATTTCTTAACGTAAAATGTATGTACAACGTTAATAAGTCGCTGCCACAAATTCATGTTGTCTTGATATTCCAAAAAATTATTTGAAACAAATGCTAAATTTTCCGGATTGCCTATCATGTCATTTCCCCATGGATACAGGACTGAAGTGCTAACAGCTATCACAGGAACTTTTAAGTGATGACCAAATGCCATGAAACAATGAGGACTAAACGATTGTATAATTACCAGGTCGTAAGGTGGATCTCTAGGGGGATTTTGAATTAATTCATTGACTCTAGGGTCTGCCAGACCCTTCTCACAAATGATATTACCCATTTTTGTTGCTATAAAATACACTACATTTTTTCTCTTTATCGTTTCGATTGTTTCATAGCTCAAATTGTTCACGAGTCTCGGCACATCCATTGAAATAATAATATCTGTATAATTTGGAAATGCTTTCTCTTGAGGATATAAACTGATTACATCCACTTGGTGACCTCTTTCTGCCAAGCCCTTCATTAAGGCTTCATACACTTTCATGTGACTGCGACTATTTAGTGGAAATATACCGAGAATTCGATGACACTCTCCATCACTAAATATTGCAGTTGTTATTAACAGTAGAATTAATACTGATGATGATGATAAAAAAATTCTAGTTGACATTATCGCACACGTTAATTCAATCGCTGAACAATTTTTTTGACAAGTTCTTGAGCTTGTGCAAAAAAGACTAATCACTTTTAATACGTCTTGACTTATTATGAGGCAAGAATAGAATTTTATTTAAGGAAGAAAAAAAAAATTCGTCGTTTACATCATGGATAAATCAATCAAGATAATCATTTTGTATTCTGGCAAATTTGAATTAATCTGTGAAGCGTGAATATTGATATATTGCTGGCATGCCATTATTCAAGCGTAAATTGGCAAAATTATGATATTGACAATTTGAAATATTAAAAAAATTGATTTATTTATTAATAATATTTTGAATATATTACTCAAGGAAATTATAGGTTTTTAAAATGAATTTAAAAATGATATTAAATTTTTTTTTAAGGTTTATAAAAAAATTATAAAAAAAATTCTAATTAATTTATTATTTATTATTCTACTAATTTTTTTGTTTGAGTATATTTATGCAGAAATAAATTGTTTGAACAGATGATATGTCGATTTAATATTGGGTAGATAGAATCAATATGAAGAGTATTGTGAAATTCAACCGATGAAGGCTGTGATGAAAGACAAAGAAAAAAAGAGAAAAGAAAAAAAAGTTTGGTATTGAGTCACATATATCACGAAAGTAGAACTTTTCTTTAGACAAGATGTCACCCGATACTTTTTCTTTATTTAAGAATTTTATATTACTTGCTTTCGCATTGTTAACATTTTTTTTTTTTTTTTTGAGAATAAAAATATTTCCCCAGTGAATTCGTTTCATTGAAATATTACTTTTGTATTTTTCTGTTAAATTTTTTATGTGGATTTTTTATTGTTGTTTTGTTTTTAGGACTTTACTGCCCCGGGCTTTTCGATGGCTGGGCCTGTTGGCCTGATACACCTGCAGGTGAAATGGCGTATGCGCCATGTCCCAGCTTTATTACAGGATTCGATCCAACCTGTAAGTAGCAATTAAATTATAAAACAAAGCCTTAGTTTATACATAGCAGTAGTTTTTATAAAATAAACTGCGTATTAGGAGTGTGCAAAATTAATAAAAATAATGTTAGAACAAAATTTTAACTCACTGAGCGCCTTGACACATCTGCCTTCGACAAAAGCCCGGGAAGAACTGATGACGTGGTTGATAGTATTGATTTTTCAGTGCATGCTATCTTATCAGTACACGTCAGAGATATCAAAAAGCAATTGAAAATTATTGATAGAGCCCGGCTCACTGGATTTTCCCACGAAAATTGTCAGTTCTTCCCGGGTTTTTGGTGAGTGCGGACGTCGCTAGGAGTGCGGTAAGTAAAAATTTTTGCACATTGCCGTTTAACTAATTTTTTTATAACATTCACACATATTTCTAAGTAACATTCGAGTGAAATAACGCTGCTTGCATCGAAAAAATGCCGTTTGGATAGAAAAATCATGCGATCGCATCGAAAAAGTGGGTGATTTTCACCCGAAACGACGTCCAATTTCATCGAATACTTTGGCGGTTTGCACCGGGATTTTTACATTTTCATGTCGATACACGATGAATTTATTTAAATGTTAAACTAATTAACGAAAAATTCGCAAAAATAGCAGTGTATAAAATGTTTTACTCACAGTGTGCCTTGACGCGTCTGCACTCATCAAAAGTCTGGGAAAAACTGACGACGCTCGAAAGTATTGATTTTTCACTGCCTACTGTCTTATCAGTACATGTCAGAGATATCAGTGCAATTATCGATATAGCCGGGCTTTCCAGACTTTCCCACGAAAACAGCCAGTTTTTCCCGAGTTTTTGGCCAGTGCAGACGTTTTCAGGATCGCTGTGAGTATAAATTTTTACATTTCGCCATATTGCTAATTTTTTAATAACACTAAAACCTATTGTTAAGTAATATTCAACTGAAATAACCTTCCTTCCATCGAAAAAACGACGTTTGCATGGAAAGCTAATTCATTTTACACTGAAAAAGTAAGTGTAATGTGTTTATTTACTACAAGAAAAATTTTTATAAATAGAAAAAAAAGCTATCAATAATTAATTGACATTCAAAGTCTGAAATCGAATAAATAATTAATTACATTCCCTTCTCTGTTCAGTGATGGCATATAAACAATGCGAAATTAATGGCACTTGGTTTCGGCATCCCATATCGAATGCAGTGTGGAGCAACTACACTACATGCGTCAATGAAGCCGATTTAACTGTAAGTATTCTTAAAATTTTTCTTAAACTAAATAAATCTGCCTTAACAACTAAAAAAAAAAATTACGAAAAAAAAACGTTTTTAATTTTTTTACATGTCATAAATACTCCTATATGTGAAGATTATTGATTAAATAAATTCAATACCTACAGATTTTGATATAAATAATACGATAAAAAATTTTTATTCAAGTGGAGACAACAATTGACGATGGTTTATGAAATTGGATACAGCATATCATTGATAGCACTAATTGTATCACTAGGTATCCTAACTTATTTTCGGTAAACATTTATCACAACTTATGTATGAAAAAATTAACGTACTAAATATGACTAATAATTGTTGCTATTTTTTTTAGGTCATTGAGATGTGCGCGAAATACTCTTCACATGAACCTCTTTACCTCGTTCGCTCTAAATAATGCTCTCTGGCTAATATGGTACGGCTCTGTGGTGTCAAATTCGCAACTCTTGATAGAAAATGGGGTAAAAAAAATTTTCCAATGCTTAAAATAGTAATATTTGAGTATTATTTATAGATTTATGACAAATGATTGATGAGAAATTGCGATTGTGCATTGCAGATTGCCTGCCGTGTGTTACATGCTATTCTCCATTATTTTCTACTCACAAATTATGCCTGGATGTTGTGTGAAGGCTTTTATCTTCATACTCTTCTTGTAAGTGCTTTTACAAGTGAGCAAAATTTAGTTAAATGGCTGATGACCATTGGATGGCCGATTCCAGCAATTGTTGTTATTATTTATGCTACTTTACGGGCTACTAGCGATGATGTTGAAGATTTTTCGAAGTAAGTCTACAAGATTTTGATTGAATTAATTATTTTAATTTTTTTAAAAAGCATTTTAGTATTTTTTATTTATTACTATTGAGATTTACAAATTTTTTTAAGGCGACAAATTATTTTTATTATTAATTTTGAAGACTTTTTATGTTTTCTGAGTGATTACTTTAGTAAAAATGAAATGAATTTTTTTATTAATTAAATTAAGAATTCAAAAGAGTGATTTTTTATCATGAATTATGTTGTATTTGAGATTATTGATAAATTTGTTTTTTGTTTATTACTAAGGTGCTGGGTGGACAATGGAAAATATCAAGGACTATTAATTTATCCTGTAGTTATATCAACAATTTTAAATTTATTTTTTCTCTGCAATATTGTTCGAGTACTTTTTACTAAATTAAGATCAGGTCCAGCCGTTGGAATTCGTCAGTCACGTTCAATACTTCAAGCTTTCAGGTAAATATCTCTACCCTTTAATATATGTATGTTAGGGTGGCACATGAAAATCATCTATTTTTATTTTTCGGGTCTCAGGATACTTATAAGCATTTTTAGAGATCGCTCACGAATTTTAAAATATTCAAAAATGCTCAAAATGTGATGGTAAAAAATTTTTTTCTCTTGTATTTGCTGAAGCAAATTTTTTAAAATGTAATATAAATAAGTTATACAAAATTTCAGTTGAAAATATTAATTTTAAAGGTCACCTATGAATTTTGAAAGTTTTCAATTACATTGATTTCGATATTTTCAAGCGACTTTTTAATAATATTAACAAGATTTAATGTTTTTGTAACGAAAAATACCTTATACAATAAAGAAAATGAAGAAATGCAATGTTTTAATACTGACAGTAACAAAAAGTAGCGCAAAATATGTGATTTTAACCTTTTTTACAGATTTTAAAATTCATGAGCGACCTCTAAAAATTTTTTTGCCTTTCTAATTTTTTAGAGGACTCTTAAAAAATGATTTACTACGATTTTTTAATACGAAATACGGAAAAATAATCGGTGTTTTCTTACGCCACCCTAGTGTATACACTCGGAAATTAAATGCCATGATTATATTCACAATATATCACATTAACTCGATATATAAACTCGCTGGATAAACTTAGTGTAAGCTTGGTAAACACTCGATATAACTTTGGTAAATCCTTAAAGTGTGAAATTAGTATATAAACTAGATATATTCTTGGTGTAAACTTCAACATTTATATTTAAGAGAAAATATTCATAAATTCTCATTCATTTTCTCTTAATCTTTTTTTCATACTTTTTTTAATTCATAAAATAACCACAAAAAAAAACCAAGCGAATAAAAATCTCATATGCCTATCCCAAAAATAAAATCAACTAAAACAAAAAAATATAATAAAAAACTAAAATAAAGTAAAAAAAAATTTTTTAATTGAAAAAAATTTTTTCAGAGCTACATTGCTGTTGGTGCCATTGTTAGGTTTACATTACCTTGTTCTTGCATTTCGTCCACCTGCTCGACACACGTGGGAACGCGTTCATGAAATTGTATCAGCTGCAACAGCATCTTTTCAAGTAAGTTTACAAAAAAAAAATAAAAAAAATAATATCTCTCTTAACTCTAAATCGTTATTTCTTCCAAAAAAAAAAAAAATATATCCTGCAACAATTACCATATTTAATAAAATTTACCAATCCTATACTTCTCGTTCTTATAAAAATAATTAACTTGAAAAACCCTGAGCAACTAAAACTATATTTTTGCGAGTGAAGCACGTGATGATATTCACAGCCACGTATATTAAAATATAGTATTATTGGTACGTTCCTGTATTTAGCCTTAGAAATCGATATCTGGATACTATACTATCCCACATGAATATTCAGGTAATGGTCCAGCATGAATTCTCTCCACTATTTCGACATAATACTGCCGGCATTAGGCGCAGGGAGGTAATAGAATACAATGATATCACGTATGGCACCCGGCGTGTGCAGTAAACCACGTTATTTTATCGCATTTGAAGTTTATGAAACCACACAGTCTGTTATAATTTTCATTAAAGTAGATATTTAATTGAAAACAATGTTTATCTATTTATTCTTGATTATTTAAAAGTATTAATTACCTTTCTATCATCAATCTATTGAATCATAATTTTTTTTTCGACCGAAAAAAATCATTTAATTTATCAACTTGTCAATTTAGACTTGAAATACATTTAATGGACGTGAAAAAAATTGCTTAATCGCTGATATATATTTCTATCTGTCACGACAAGGCTATAAATTTTGTCATACAAGGTGTTTTTTTGTTTCAGGGCCTTTGTGTAGCAATTCTATTCTGTTTTTGCAACGGTGAGGTTAGTCATTCTATTTTTTCTAAAGCTTCGTATTATAGGTTCATAAACTGGATGATCTGAAGTTTGTATTTAAAGCTTTAAAATTCAAAAATATTTTAAAGAATTTTTTACAGGTTTCGATGCATAAAATGTAATTAAAGTACTTTTAAATCACTGATAAATTGTGATTTATACTAAAATCGATTGTCTAACATGAAATTATGATTTTTCAGACATGGGTTGGGCATTAGAAATTTTTTTTTTAACATTATTTTTATTAACCTAAGCAGTTTTTATTAATTCAAAAAATTTATAATGTGATTATCATCCAACTTTCTTTTTTATTCATGAAAAACACAAGCTTTTTAGTGACAAACAAGTCTTCCACATTTTTTTACACAACTATGTCACCCAAATAAATCACTAAAATAAACTCTCACTCGTAAAAAACAACATCACCACCGGTTTTATCAACTTTATGAAAATATATGAAATCATATTGAGACGAAAAGGTAAACAAATCGATTGGTATGACTTTCTCATTTGATATCTCGTACTAGAGGGATATTTCTATACCCTCCTTGAGACGTTTAGACATCTGAGAGTGATGGATAAGCTTTTATAACACATTTATGCCATTGAAAACATTTTTTTTTCCACTTTATCTTTAGTTAAAGAAAGTTGGAAAAAATTTCAATTACATCTTCTTACTAAATTAAATACTATTTCCATTAAAAAATATACAATATATACTTTTTCTGTTATAACCAGACACGATTAAAGATAATCTAAAATCCTATTTTCTACTTAAAAAAATTTTTCTACCTCAGGGGACACTGTAATCCTTCTGCAACATCACAAAATGAAATTGAAAAATATCAAATTAAATTTCTAAGCTTTTTCATGTACTTTTTTTCGAGATTTAATTCAGAAAATAATAGAATTTTTCATTAAAATCATTGAATTTTTTAAGTTTCATGCAAACTTCACTTCTCCAAATACTTTTTTCTCCAGTATCAGCCGGCCAGAGGGAGAACAATTAGTTGCATTAATTGAATAATTAATGAAATTGGCAAGAATTTACAATTAAGTATTTATTTATTGCAATTAAGAATTTTGCTTCATTGTTTTAAAATGGAAATTTGGTTTTTTGTTTGGTTGTGAATTGTTTTCTAATTTAATTATACATCAATAAACCCCCAGGCGCCCGATGGGGGTTCGTCTCTAACCGACTGATACTCTGCGTCGATAGCTTCATACATTTCTGTCGTTCAATGTGTAAATATGATACATTTTAAATGTTTTTTCAATGTTTGCTTGATATATTTATCAAACATCGTGTATTGAGTATAGAGTTTGATGTTTTTCGATGGAGTAGATATGAAGACATGTATTAATTGTTCGGATTTATTGGTTTAGGTCATCACACAACTTAAACGCAAATGGCAAGGCTCGTCGTTCATAAGAATACGCACAAACTCGTGCACTGCTACAACTGTATCGGTAAGCAATAATCTTACTATCATGTAAACATCCGCTTTCGAGTTTTTTTTCAATTGATAGTCTCAAACGACGCCAGGAGGTTGCTGATTTTTTTTAGGAGCTTTTTAGGCTTCAAAGCAACTAAAAAAATTTTTTTTTATTGCAAAACAAAACATTTAACACTATATTTCATGATTATTTCCCATAAATTTGAGGTTTGGGGGTGTGCGATGGTCTCTAAACCGACGCTAGAGGGTTGTGGATTTTTTTGGGTGTTTTTAGAACTTTAAACTAACTGTAGAAAAAATATCGTGGCTAAGCAAAACATTTAATACAGCATTGCATGACTATTTTGTCGAAATAATGCTCTATTGTCCCGTAAATCTCAATTAACCCTGTCTAAGCCCTTTAAATTCCATCGGCACATGGACATAAACAAAAGACCTATGCCTATAACACTTCATTTAAAGAAAAATCTAAAAACAAATGACGTATTAGAAAAGCGCGAAGATTAGAATCATTGAAATATGATTATTTAAATTATCAGTTTTGTGGGTATTATAAATTAATAATCCTTTTTAAAAAATACCCTAAACGAAACTACGTGAAATTCTGCGTCAAATGGTGCAGATTTCACGTAGTGCAAGTGTATACTCTTTTTTATCCCTTAGATAGGGACAAAGTTGAGAAACGTATTGAGTAAAGTATTCCAACGTGATTTTTTAAGCCGAGGTATTTTTCAAAGCATCGAAAACACGTGAAAATGACGATATTTATGGATAAACTATGGCTAGAACAAACGTAAAAAGTGTATGCTTTTTATAACAAAATAAAAGACACTTTTATAATTAAATATTATTACTTGTTTCAGTTTGTCCGTTCAACCGGAGGCCCATTGACGAGAGAGGAGAAAGTATGACTATCGGACCGATATCTCAACGACCAACGAGATTATGAGCTTCACAATAAACCGAGCTATAGTGTTATTACATAAAAACACTAAATACATCAACCCAAAATTCGCGTATCCTCGAATTCTGTATTAATCATTAAAAGTAGTTATTATAAATGTGACATATTATTTAATAAGTTAGTGAATCACTAATTAATTGAATATTCAAGTTAAATAAAAAAAACTATATTAATGTTATATAACAACGAAATTTTTTCTTGTCACAATTTTTGTCCAGAAAAAAAATTGCTTGATTCAATTAAAAATTCGAAAAAATGAAATTTCTAACAATGAACTAATTTTAAATATAATTCTAAAATTCTGTTGAGTAAATTTCTAAAAAATGTTTATCTAGTTTATTTGGTGATTAATTATTTTATATATTTTTGCAGAGCTTTCTAAAATTTACCTTGGCTTCCATCAAAGTGTATAATTCATCGTACCACAAATTTTCTCTGGAAAAAAAATAATTTACATGTCTAAATGTCATACAACAGATGTCTCGGCAATTTTTTTTAATTTTCGATAAGCGCCCGCACAGTAATTTATCACTGATGCAGTTTGTACACGAAATTTCTCTCCATGTAGGAAGATGTTGTGAGTTATTAACCTCATTGTGCTGAAATTATAACTTGTCAAGGACATAATCTCCATGTTAATAACGATAATGGTGATGGTATAATGATGCTGTGGGAGGGAAAAAATTATGCAGATATATGAAGCTTTACAAATATAAAATATAATTTTAAAATATGCGGTTTGGCATGACAATGGCCTGCATTTCAGAGATTGTACGCGTGGAAATCTTCGTCCCGTTCTAATAGCTTATAAATTTCAAACCGGACTCTTCTTTTATTTAAAAAAAAATAATTAAACATTTTCTAAGTGCTTAAATAATAAATATCGTTAAATTTTTTTTAGTGCTGTTATAAAACATGTCATCCGAAAAAAAAATTAAAAAAAAAAAAAAAACAAACAAATTTTAACAAGAAAAAAAATTTTTTATCATCCAAGAAGGACATCCCTTTGAAAATTTCCCTGGTTTATAGTCATTTTTTCGATTTTTTGCTGATAACTCGGTAAATAAACAAAATAACGAAAAATATTACCCAATTTAAATGATAGAGAATTTAATTTCCTATAAAAAATATAGAATACGATTTTTCAATATTTTGCCTTGTTTTGGAAATATTTTGAAAAATAAAAATTTTTGAAAAACTGTTATAACTCAAAAACCAAGATTGATACAAAAATTTTTACTGAACATTTTTTGTAGATAATTTTATACCAAATCATTTAGTTTAAATGATATTTTTCATTATCTCGCTTATTTACCAAGTTATCGACTGAAAAATCAAAAAACTCACGAAAACGACGGTTGCCAAGGGATTCCCCTTCAAAAACATTGTTAAAAAAAAATTTTTTTTATCATATCAAAACGTTCTAGAACTTATTGTCGATACGAAGGATAGTCATTTAATGTTAGTTTTATGGATTTTTAAAAATATACGCTTAAGTATAACTGAAAAAAGCTCAAAATGTACAGCGAGGATATTTAGAAAATCTGAAATTGCGTAACATAGGTATCCAAGTTATTCACAAAGTCTATTCTTGACTGCTGTGTATATACGTTGTCCTGAATTCCCCGCGATATAGATGGTGGATTACCCAACCTTATTCACGTGACGGTGGCTATGACACGTAACTTGACAAGTCAAAAAATTATCCACATGGCTCCATCAGAGGTCAGCAACTACGGTGCTACGAAACTTGATGCGGGTTTGACGTAGAAATCTGACAGACGGTAGGCTCTCATCAACTGCACTGCTGCGAGCCACAGAGCCAAACAGCCCCTATAATGAAACGGCATTTTAGTTGTATTAGTTTAGCAGTATAACAAAAATTACATTAAATCGAAAAATCTGAAAAAATGTAGAAACAAAATTTTTTTTCAAGTATTCACCTCAAAAAACCTAGAGTAGTCGTTTTTTTGCACCACCCTAATGTATATACAAAAAATAAAAAACTTAGAAAATACAAATATCCTAGAAATTTTGATCCTTGCGAAATTTCAACCCCGTCGGGCCGAATTTTTCCCATTTTTTCCTTCTAGAAAGAAAACAGAGAGTTGAAATTGTTTATAACTATTTTTTTAATTCAACAAAGGAGTCCTTAAAAATGAGCATGGACGATTGAGACATGTATACAAACATCCTGTAAAAAATATACAGTTTAATTAGTAAACAAATAAAAAATTTAATTGTTTCCATGTTTATGACCTCTTCCCTTGAATTAAAACTTTTATCAACAAATAAATTCTACAACTGATTATGTCTCGCTTCCTGATAAATTCGTGATAATTGAACCTTTCCCAGGTCTATTATCCTTCCGGCTTTATCCTGGGCAATTTTCCGGTGTTAAATAAATTCCGAACTAACTTGCGGTCGATTATTTATAGCCAATATCTCACGAACGCTTCGTCGTCAAACACCTTTCGCCTTTTATTTTACCAAATTTATTGCACGTCCATTGGATGTGCACTTTTTTGTAAAAGTGCACATATATACTTGACTAATTGTAATTATAATTAATTCGGAATTAACTATTAAACTGTTATCTGGAATTAAAACGCAATTAGTCGATGGAAAGAACGTGTCAGCGGCAGGTTATCTTCCATCTGTGAGAAGCAGGCACGAGGATTGAGTTTTCGGAGTGGAGTGAGCATACATCATGATATGAAGACATGAATGAATTAATAACAATATTAATAATAAAATACATTTAAAAATAAAATACTGAAATCGAAACGAATCCAACTCTGGAAAATCATCTCACAGAGGTAAATTAACAAATTACAAATCATTTAACATGAATTATTACAAGTTATAGTCGATTTTTAATCAATAATATCGTTAATATCAATATTAAAATTAATAAATAATATTTTTTTAGTCTCTAAAAGAATTTTCAACAGAGTTGTCATTGAAAATTATTTTAAATACAAAAAAAAAACAGTTTATACTCTAGAATTGCATGAAATAGAGTAGAAAATTGTAGCATGACAATTTTTATAAATTTTTAAATATATCTACTTTGGAAATAACATGAAAGAGTGTTTAAAATTATAAATTAATGCTTTAAAATGAATTTTTTTTTTTAAATACTTCTAACGTGATACCACATATGCTTCGATCTTGGTCGACTTAATTTTTTCTTTTTCTCAATGAGAAAGTGCATCGTCACTTAATATATGCAGAGAAATAAAGTATTTCCACATGTTTGGGATTTTTTCAATAAAAAAAAAAAAACCCAGATTTTTTGTCAATTGTAGAAAAAAAATTTCTAATGATTTTTGTTGAGCTAAGATAAAAAAATCAATTTTACATTGAAATTGTTAAAAAACGTTACTTTTATTTATTAAGTGGTTTGGTTTAAATTAAATATTGAGTGTGTATATGCGGACATACTTACTTCGCGAGAGTTCAATCGCAACGCAGACACGAGAGGTGAAAGGATGTCCAGCTCAAGCTGCATTCTTCACTTCCTAGGATGCTCCTCCATTCCAATCTCTTGAGAAAGTTTTTTTGTTACCATATGTGGGTCAAATAATAAATGAAATATGGAGTACATATTATATATCATTGTTACACGTCCGATTATCGAGCTTTATATCGAAATTTATAGATCAAGATTGACTACATCTTTTTATTAATTAAATCGTTTTAGTTGGATACTACTCGATATAGTTTCCATTTCATTCAACGCCCTAATTACGAAAAATATCTCAAATAAAACTACAAAAAAATTATCTTTACAATAATTAATTTTTTTTTTAACATTTGATCTACATTATCATAAAAAAATAAATAAATTGTAAGATAAAATAAATATACATCAAGTATAAAAATTAAAATAATTTAAAATTCAAGATAATTCACGAAAAAAAAAATTATTTAAACATCTTTATGTTGGTCAGAGTAAAATTGCAAATAACAAAAAATTACATGATTATTATAAGATGTATTATATGTACAAAATTTAATTAATTAAATGAAATTGCATCAAAGTTATAAACGCAAGTGATGGTTTTCAATTTTTTTTTTTTTTTTCAATTAAAGATTGAAGAAAAAAAATTTCATATAAAAATTGCGCGTTCCCATGGGTAACAGATGTAAATCATGATAGATTATAAAATGAAATGATGGTTGCTTCACATAGGTATCTTATGTAATTAGGAATTCAGTGGAAAATTTACTATTTTTTTTTTTTTCATGTCACACATCGAAAAGAAAATTGTAGATGGATTTATGTGATGAGAATTTTCCGATGTGAAATGAGATGTCCCGAATAAGGAAGTAAGTTATTTATTTATTTATTTATTTATTTATTTTTCTTGTTGTGCACTGGAAAGACACAAAAAAATGAGATTTCACAAACTTACATTGAGAAGAGAGGTAAGTAGCAAAAAAAAGAAGAAAAAAAACAAAAGCGTAAGATATATTTTACGTTCACCGACCTACACCGCAAAGTAAGGCCGTTGGTGATCCTCAGCCCCCACTTAAAAGATAGTCACTTCCCTTTTTCTTCTCTGATTACTTTCCAGAAACCGAGGAGTAAAACTATAGTGACTTTTCTCATCTCTTGCAGTCACAAAACTGTCGTCAGTTGCGTTCGTCTGAAAAACAACAAAAAACACTTATTATTATTTTTTGTCAGTTACTTTTTTATTTTTTACATTTTTAGTGTTAGTAAACTATTTTATCACGTGTTTTAAAACTATTATTTTTATTGTTTTACTACGGGACAAAAAATTTTTTATCAATGGAATCGAAATATGTATTGTGTTTTTTGATAAAAATTTTTTTCATCTTCAATTACACTGCAGTATTGATTCATGGTGCAAGTTCAACTATTGGAGAACATATTAAATTTACCACTGTGAGTAAATTATACTTATTTTTTGTATCTAAAAAAATTTTTTATTCCAATTCTATAATGTCTTATTATTCTGAAATTTGAATAAAAGTTTGAAAATTTTATTTTACACTGTAAAATACAACTTTTTACAATTATCGTGTAATTATTTAAAATAATAGAGTACAAATCAGTGTATAAAGTTGCTATTTACAAACATCAAGCATCACGGACTGATTTTCTCATCATATGTACTTTCTAAATAATGCGCGTCAAACACAATATTTTATGACTAAAACCAAGAATTATATAATGCAATAAAAATATATTAATATATCTAGAATTATAAATTTTTTTCTAAGCTATATACTTTATTAAAAAAAAAAGTTTCCGCTTCTATCAAACACTAGCTTAACTGTCCTAAATCTAAAATGAAATGCGCGTCTAATTCTTGCAAGTTTTAGCGCAGAACATTGCGTTCTATATATAAGGATTTCAAGATTTAACTCGATAAACATCTAAAATTCTGATTTTAACCTAAATATCCACATTAAATAAATTCATACAATTAATTTTTTTCCAAAATAACATTTATCTATCAAATCTAAACAATATTTTTCAACATTTGTAAAAAAAATTAAAAAACATATTTTACACTGGAAAAAATTCACAATTCTAATATAAATAATTAAGTAAATATTCTGATGAAAAAAAAAAAAATTTTTTACTATTAAAAACTTTGAAAATAAACTAAAATTTCTATTGAATAACGTAATTTAAGCAATGCATAAGAGCTAAATTTTATTTAGACACTTAAAACAAGTCTTTTTTTTTTATTGATCGTATTAGAATACTCTCTCTTAACCAGTTTAACAGCTGATAAAGTGACTGTGGGTCATCTGATGAGCATTTATATAATACTCTATGAGGTAAACATAAAATTTTTCAAAGGCTCAAAGGTTAAAAAGGAAAATGGACTACTTCAATTTAAAATTACTCAACAAAATCATTTAAAAAAAATTTTTTTATCGATTTTTTTGATTAATAAAATTTTTTTTTCTAGACGTATCGTCTAGTCTTGAACCATATACTGTTGCCTAAGTATTTTTGAAATATTAAAATTGAATTATAGTTGATCATATCAAGTGCGATTGATTTAGTTCATCGGGTTATTTTTACTGACCACGTGGCTTTTCGGGATATATACGGATACAGGCTTTAAGATCTGGCCAACTTACCTTTCTCCTTAATTTCACCAGTGTATATAATAGACGAGAAAGTATACATCAGATGGTGTACTGCGCTATCTCGCTAGCTTAACACGTGCCACTCAAGCGAGCTCAAGACCAGGAGTGACGACAAGCGACTAGACCGGTCGTTAACACACTCTGCCAGTGTCCGAGCTGGTCGAAAAAATAAAAGTTCAGCGTGCGGTAGTGTGGTCCACCGTGATGTTGGCACACGCCAAGCTGACCGTCACGGCCAGTGTGAATGTCAGAGATTGAAGAATGTATCGTGCGCTTTCGAGAGCCAAAAGAAAGGCCAGTGGACCTGATGTTTGACCTCTAGAGGTCTCATGGAAATCTCATGGCGTGCTTATTTCCTTCTTCCAGACGATACACCACATTATTGGTAGCTCAAACTCGATATTTAGTCGCTCTCACAACTAAAATGAAATTTCACCTTCAAAAAATGGCTCGAAAAAAAAAATCAAAGACTGTAAAACTTATAATAATACTCTAAAAACTTGACCATATTGATATATTTCCGAAAATTTTGATGAAAAATATTTTTTATTGCTAGGAAAAAAATTAAATTTTAACAAAATTTAAAATTTTACTGATTTGTCTTTAATTATTATTAAAAAGTATTTTTTAATATTGAAAAATTAAAATTTTAGGATTTTTCAATTTATATTCAAAAAGGAAAATTTTTATTAAAGATTTTAAAAAATTTCTGACGATTTTTTATTCATGATTAAAATTTTATTTCTGATTAAATTAGTGAAAAAAAATTGAATTTTTCACTGTATAATGAGTGGATTTGGATTATTTCAATTTGAAAAGTTTAAATTTCAATTTTAAAAACGACTAATCCGACTTTACAACAGTTTAAAAATTAATAGGATGTTTTATAATTTTTTTTTCATACATGTACTATAATTTTCTCGTGTAATTTTCCATCAATAATTTTTTCAATGTACCGTCACTATTTATCTAAACTTTCTATTACGTTATTATTCCATTTGAAGTATTAAGAAACCGTTTTGGACCGGATGTAGAATTCTGCCAACAGTTTCATTAGCTTCCGATATAACTATATAAGCAAGTTTACCCCATGTGTACAGCATTTCAAACACCCAGAGGTAAAGTACAGAATTTAGTCTATGGAATAACTATGATTATTTAACAGAAAAAAATGAGAAAAAAATGCCTATTCTTAAATTATTATACATTTTGTAAACATTCTTATCGCAATTTTTTTTTGTATTTCATTAAAAAAAATTTTTTTTTTCGTATTGCACATCTGTCAATTAGTGTTTTACTCTAGAAATGCCATTTGATCAGACGACTTATTTTCCTACACGGCATATTTCAATCCTAAAGCTATATATTCACTACGTAATTTCAATTAGAAAGTAATCCGTGCTGCACACAGCGATCTCTGTGCGGAAGACGTGAGCGTGATGGTAGTTGGATATACGTGTGAGAAAGATGCAATATATACGCGATAATTATACGTTACATTCATTAATAAACAAATTGAAAAATATGTTACAAAAATTTTTTTAACTGAAAAACTGATTATTTTCAAAGTTTTTCAACTTTCAATGACATAAAAAGTACTTTTATATAGAGTTTATAAATTAATACAATTTTTATAATATTTTTTAAATTTTGATAAGTAATTTAAAAAACACTTAAATAATGCCAACGAACCGAAATATAAGGAAATAATCAGATTAATAGACCGTAATTAAAATCAATGAGCTATACTCAGCCCCTCTTGAAATATCTATAATTAGATTGAATTTATTGATAGATAAATGAAATATTATTATTACAGATGTAAAACATTCAATTACACTAGTAAATAATTTTTTGAAGGCTTTAGAAAAATTCTTCTTTGTCCTAAAATTTTGTCCAACCTCTTAAAAATTTTTTTTCAAAATTTTTTTTCATAGTAGCACTTTCTGTAACAATATCTGATATGTAAAAATTACCATGTGGTCAATATTTCGCGTTCTTAAACCCAAAAAGACGTAGAGAAAATTTTTTTTTACTGTTTTAAATCGTGGTATCTTTAAAACTAAAGGTGATAAAGATTTTTTTCAAGAGACCTTTTTTGTAGAAAATTTTATTAGCTATAAAATAGGTCCTTAACAAAATTTCTCTAATTTGCATCTTTATCAAGATATTTGTAAGTAAAAAGGTCTGAGTTTTTTAGCGATACGTTCTTTTGGCTTTAGACATGGGATTCAGTTGAATTAAAAGGTTACATGACTAAACCGCTAATGCCGAAAGACTTAGAACAAGATAACTAATACAAAAACAAGCGTAAAAAAATAACCAACCCTAAACAACCTAAAAATCAAGCTCAAACCAAAAAATGAAGTTTCGTAATTCTAAAAATTTAAATTCTATTACAAGACTAAAATTTTACGTTTTTTTTTTTGTCATTTTTACTAATAAACTTTTAATTTTTTAAAAAAATCGACAAATTTAAACAATGACTTAAATCTATTTTGTCGTTGAAAAAAAAAACTTTCATTTATTTTAAAAATATTATTACCGCGTTAAAAAGTGAATTTTTAAATTGAATAAGTCTCGACAATATATTTTCTCTTGCACCAATATGAAATCACATTACATTACTCTGCTGATGACCGTGTGAAATAGTTTCGAGTCTCAATATTGTTTTCATGCACTGGAGAAAACACACTGTGATATTAACCACACATTTTCGCCAAGTTGGATACACCTACTGTGATTGTGTATGAACATATGTGCGATCGTACTTTCTAGTCACTACTATACACATTTATCTAATTTATAAGATCATCAGAAGCTTCACCATCTATGCTTCTACAATAAATACACATAGTGCATTAAATTGTAAG
Organism: Macrocentrus cingulum; assembly: GCA_002156465.1. NCBI lineage: Eukaryota > Metazoa > Arthropoda > Insecta > Hymenoptera > Braconidae > Macrocentrus > Macrocentrus cingulum. The sequence continues at coordinate 11,203 of MVJL01006405.1, read as the reverse complement.
GTCATTTAACCGCTAACAAAACTCAGGCGTAGCATAAAATTAATTAAATCTCGATCTAAAACCATTACAACACGATGAAAATGCATTAAACAAATTTTTTAAGTATTTAAAAAATATTTTAACGCTTTTTTATCACTTCTAACTGAATGAAAAAAAAAAAAAAAATTTCAATTCTAGAGATATCCCAACTTGGTATTAATTATTCACCATTTCAATGTGTACGTAACAAAGCGATGAAAAAGGCCGGAAAAAGATTTCACTTAAAAAAAAACCAACGAAACATCTGTTTGCATGCATAAACATCATTAGTATGCACCAATATACATTCACTATATAATAATTATAAACTTATTCTGCAGTTTCAGAGCCAGTCAACCGCCAATCCTCAACCGCAACTTTCATCAGCACAACAGCAACAAATATTAAACGATGTTCAGCAGCATCAGCGTCATTACAGCTTGGCAGATGCCTCGAGATTAGTTACATTTCCGGGGCAAACTCATATTTCATTGCAATCCGATTCCACAACAACATCATTTCCATCGCTTGCCAAATACAAGGTGGACCGAACGAAACAAAATCACAGGCAACTCGACGCTTCGTTTCTGCAAACAGCTCACACACAGCATCAAATATCACGACGGCCAATTTTCACCACTACCCCAACGATAAATTCATTCAATACCTTCGGAGATTTACCATCAACAAACTTTCAAAATCCTCAAAATATAAATTTCTACAATGAACAAGCAAATTTAAATCTTCAGGCATTCTATGAGAAACAAAGAGAATTAGAATTATTGCGAAAACAGAAAGAACAATTAATTCTTGAACAGCAGGAATTGCGAAGGCAACAAGAATTACTGCGTCTTGAAAAATTAGCATCAGCCACATCAACAACTTCAGCAGCAACAACAACAATAGTATCCTCGACAACATTAAAACCAACAACTCCATCTATAATCGCTGTTTCACCAACAATTCCACGAATTACACCAGCTGAATCGGATATATTTCTTAAAGCAATTGCAACACATCAAAAAAAATTTACAAGCACATCAAAACCTCAAACAACTAATCCAACAACTTTACAAACACTCAAAGAAATAACTGTTAATCAAACTCAAGATATTCCTTTGGATTTACTGTCACTTATTCAAGCTCAAAATCCGCATCTTCTTGAAAATGATAGAAAATCAAAAATTAAAATTATCTATCAAGCGGAAAAACCTTTGCAAACTTCTGATAAATTTTTATCCAATAGTAAAAATAAAAGTTTGGAAAAAGACAAACTTTTGCGTAATTTAAAGTTAGCACTAGCTGCAAGTTCATCGTCAGATGACAGCGAAAAGAACGTGACAACACGAGATTTAATTTTACCAAATGGACGAAAACTTCAGGTTATTCAAGCACCAAATGGTTTATCCTCAATAATACCAAACGAAGGTTCCAGTCAATTTCAAACAGTCACTCAAGCTCTTGATTCTACAGCCTCAGTTACAACTGTTAAACCCGTTGAAGCTATTTTGAAAGAATTAACCGAGGGAGTTGTACCGCGAAATACTGAATTTGAGGTTTTACGACAGAAAGATGGAAAATTGGAGCAAGTTGGTCAAATGCCGATAAATAATCCTGTAGGTAAAAAGGTTACTTTTGTTGTGCTGGAAGAACAAGCTGATGGTAGTTATAAAGTTCAAGGAATTAAAGGAAATTCTGATAATGATTCGAATACAGAAGTTGAATCTATTGTTGAAAAGATAAAAAAAGGTGAAATTCAATTACCACCAAATTCTAAAAGATCTAACCCAAAAATAACCACAAAATATCCAACTGTTAAGCCGACAGTTAGACCGACAACAATCAAATACTCTAAAATTGAAAATTCTACCAAATTAAATAGGTAAAATTCAAACTTTTTTTTTGTTAAATTCTATTTTTCGTTAGAAGGCATTTTTAAAAACAATTTTTCTATGTATTTTAGCACTTTATCCAGCACTAATTACGTCACTACCCGACCAAACATCATCAGAACTGACGATTATGAAGCTTCATCATCAACTCCCGTCGCCAATTTTTTTAATTCCGTATCGCCATTTGATTCAAATACAGGAAGTGATAAAGGATCATCAGTATTCATTCAGCCGCATCAAAATCGTTTTATCTCATCAACAACACCATCGTCAATAACCGAAAGTTTCCGACCTACCAGCATACAATCACAATTTTTCACTACACCGCGACAATCCTCATCATACACGCATTTCACAACGAATTCTGGAATTTCAATAACTCCCAGCACCAGTATCCGACCAACGACTATCAGTACAATCAACAGTGCAGCATCGGAAAATTTAATTATTGATGATTTACACAATCATAAAACGTCGGAATCTTCGGATCCAATAATTACCCACCAAGCTACAAGTACTGCTGATACAATAGCAAGCATTTTTCGACGCGAAGGTCTCTTTGCAATGGCCAAATATCTCAGACAATCGGGATTAGACACTGTTCTCAATGAAACTGGTGAGTAAAATTAATTTTTTTTCACACAAAAACAATTTTTCTGAGGATTTTAAAATATTTCGACACCATTCGCATTCACAAATGCATGGTGAAACCATAAAACACATCCCATCCACCCTTTTTACTTATTGTTATAAAAAGTTTATAATTTATTTTTCATATATAATTAACTATATAGCATGTGCATTGGGGTTGCTAATTTTTTTGAGTGTTTTTGAGACTTAAAATTAACTGTAGAAAAAATATCATCGCGGGGGAAAACGTTTAACGTGTAAAGTACTGTAATTTCACTTGAATTTTACTTGGTAGTATTTTTGGCAAAATAGTAATATGTAAAAAATTTTCACTTATCGCACTCCAGGAGACGTCTGCACTGGATTTTCCTACTTTTCGTGGGAAAATCCAATAAGCCGAGCTCTACCGATAATTTTTAATTGCTTTTTGATATCTCTGACATGTTCTGATAAGATAGCAGGCATTGAAAAATCAATACTTGCCACCAATTTGTCAGTTCTTCCCGGATTTTTGTCGAAAGAAGTGTCCCAAAGGCCCACAGTCGATAAGAGATATCCCACGCGCAAAAATCCAATTTTAAATGAAGAACATTATTAGAAAATAAAAAATTAAAATTCTATTCTAATAGTTTATTTCATTTTGTAATTTTTTTTTCAGGACCTTACACGATATTCGTACCAACAGATAAAGCATTCCGAGCACTTCTAGTTCAATTGGGAGGTCCCGAAAAGGCGGAACTAAAATTCCGAGAAAATCCCAGACTTCTCAGTGGAGTAAGTTGATAAATAGTAATAGAATAATCAAAGTAAACTCAGGCAAATAACGAATGTTTTCTCGGTGTAATTTAGTTGTTGCTGCATCATGTGATTCCTGGAGCTTTTAGAATGGACTCTTTGCAAGAAGAAATGACTGGAGTTAGTCTTGCTGGAACGCAATTGCGAGTGAACATCTATGACATGCATGACCACGAGTGGAATGATGTCAAGGTAATAATAAAATAAAATATTTAAACATTTACCCGATGATTTTTATCGTGATAATCCTCAGGTCACTACGATCAACGGGGCGAAGATTTTGTCCAACAAACGCGACATTGAGATACCCCAAGGCATTGCTCACACAATGGACCGAGTAATGTTTCCCCTGCCAGTTGGAGATTTGATGCAAACTCTTGCGGCGGATCGAGAACAACGATTCAAGACCTTCCTCAAGATCCTTCATGCTTCCGGCATGGACGAAACCCTTTCAGGTATTTTTTATATTCACCTGAAACAACCGTACAAGAACTTTATGCAAAAAATGCGTATCATTTTCTTAGGAACAAAAACATTCACCATTTTTGCACCGACTGACGAGGCGTTAGTCTCAGCCGCTGTACAAACTGGCAGGCCAGTGTGGACGGAAGCAGACAGTCCGGAAGTAGCTAAAACTATAGCTTCAAAGTATATCATACCCACAACCCTCTACACAGCTGGAATGAGGTTTTATCTGCAAAAAGACACTCTCCGCCCGCAATTTTCTGTCAAAATCCAGAAAAATGGAGGTATGTTAACTACTTTCTCAATTTTTTAGTATATTTTTATACGTGATAAATAAAAAACAAAGACCGAAAAACAATTTTAAAGAATCATTAAGCCTTATTGATCGATTAATGCTCAAATATCACCCTCAAAAAATTCAATTGTTAAAAAAAAATTGGAGTTATGGTTAAAAAATCGATTATAACATTTTTTTTTTGGCAAATTTTTTTCACAAAAATTCTAGAAAAAAAAAAATTAACAAGACCAATTATCTGGGATTTTAAATATTGAAAAAAAAAAAATTTTTTTCTCAATTTTTTGCATTTATTAAACCTACTTTAATATATTAAAATTTTCAAAATAATTTTCATAAAGTGGAATTTTAAAAAATTTACATTTAAACATATTTTTTAATATTAAATTTTTTAAATAGATTTGTTTTCTTTAAAAATGAAAAGAATTTTAAAAAGTGTTAGAAATAAAAAAAAATCAGGTTTTAATAATTGTTTTTTGACAATTATTTAATTTTCCAATTTAAAGTGTATATACAAGGGGGATCCAGTTTCACGAATCTAATGTGGTATCTATCCGTAAAGCTTGTTTACCTTTCGTAAAATACGATTACTCGGTTTGGTAGCACTTTAATCACAGTGTATACTCATATTCATCATGGTAATAGCATTGTAAACTAATTTCTCTACGTCATATAAAGTCTGTACAGGTTCGAATCATTGCGACCTTACTTTGAGCGTATTTGTTAACCCCGCCCATATGTCAGATCCTTTGAAGCACTAAATCACACATGGCAAACACCCCGAACACATATCTAATCAACATTATCCTGCCTGACAGCATATCTAATCAAACTACCTAGTTTTTCGTACTCCTAAAGACAATTATTTATTCAAAAAACCACAAAAACTCGAATTTAATCACAACTCACGCTGTAAAAACATACATCGCATGTTTAAAACGAAAAAGGCGTATCGCAAAAAAATTGAAACTTTTTTACTTGCTAATATCTTAATAACTATTCGAGTTACATAAATATTGATGGAAACCTTTTTTGTAGCTAATAAAATTCTCTACAAAAAAGGTCTCTTAGAAAAAATTTCTATATTCTATAGTTTTGAAGATATTTTGGTTTTAAACAACAAGTTAATTTTACATATGCGTTTTTTTTCACTTTTCTGACGCAATATAACAGCAAATTAATTAAATAGATTAATAATAATTAGTAAATAATTGTGCATTAGATAATGGTCATATCCTGTAATATACTTGATATAATTTATGATAATTAATTAATTATTTTTCAGGAAAAATCCGTGTAAACGATGCACACGTCGTAACGTACAATGTTCCAGCAACTAATGGCGTAATTCACTCAATCGACAATGTACTTTAAAATAAAATACGTGACATTAGATAATAAGAGTGCAAAAATTCTCGATATAAATTAATAAACACTAAACCAGAAATAAAAATGCCATAAAATCAAAGGACATAAAAAAAAATACAATCATATTATACTTTTATGTTAAAAAAAAAACAAAAAAAAAAAATACACATGCCATGTGCCTAAATTAGATAATAAGGGAAATTTGTTTTTAAAAAAATGTACTTATAAATCAAATTTTAAGTATTATTACAAATAAAATCATTCAATAAATTATTAAAACGAAAAAAAAAAAACGAAATTTTTTTCGTACAAACGCATTCTGGTTATCATTTTATTATTTTATAACTGTACGATTATAAGGGTGTTTATCTATATTATGTAATAAAAAATAAATCAGTGTAAAGTATGAAAAAAAAAAACTACTTATGCATATTTAAAATATTTGGAATAGTTACAAATAAAATTTTTTTTTTGCAATACGCATCATATATTATTTTTCCCATATATTAAACATTGTAATTAAGATATTTTATAGTTATAATAATTAATAATTCGATGAAATATCATCTTTAAAAATTTGTTTTGTATTTTTTTATTTCTACCATAATATGGTGAATATTAGTGAGTTGTGCTCGCGCATTTGGTGGTAAAATTTTGTGTAATCTCTGATAATAACTGACCAATTGTGTCATTGTTCTTTGCACTAAATTACCACCCAATACAAGACTTGGAAATGATTTTAATATTTCATTATTAATTTCTTCTAGCGATCGTTTCCAATTTTTAGTAAATGATTGTACAAGATCAAGAGCTCGTGGTTCATGTCTCTTTAAATCATCTAATAAATTTTTTTCCAACAGTGTTTCAGATTCTTTTATTAGTTGAATAATCCCACCGAAATGTGGCGATAAAACTTCCTCCACATACTCAGATGATTTCGAATTCAGCAAATCTTTAAAGCTCTCCGCCTCCTTTGAATTGTCACGTGTTCGTTCCTAGAGAAAAATTTTATTTCAACAGTCAAACAATACTCAGTGTATTTTGTGTATACAATACCATCAAAACTCCGAGTATCAAATCATAATTATTGATGAGAAACACTAGCTGCTGCGTTCGATGGGGGAAAATCGCGGCCATTCGAAGTAAAAAACATTGAACAGCGTCTCGAAGCTCGGCTAAAAGTTGTGTGGCACCTTCGCATGGAAAACCTTCACTAACACCTACCATTGCCGCACTAAACTCGGCGTATCTTCGAGTTATCTGTGAAAAACTCCGATAATTTATTAAAAATAAAGCATGAAATAACTTTTTTATAACTTAAAAAAATTTATATCACAAATTTCTAAGAAGAAAATCTGTTCTTTTTGTAAAAATTAATTAATATTTTATAACTCACATAGTGCGGACCGGTTTCTTTGTTGAATTTAATCGGGTCACAGTCTTTTATACTCTGAATATTCATGTTAAACACGTGTCGAAATCTGAAAATTAATTTAAAAACTTATAATCTATTTTATGTTGTATTTTTTTTTTTCTACTCGCTATAAAAAAGTGATTAACCTGGGCCAAATAATGGCAGTCAAATTCTCCCAGTATCTGTCAAGTGCCGGAACAGCTCGCTTATGACAAATCATTTGATAACGCATTACAAGATGAAGGCATAAAAATAGTGCGATTGTGTCATAGCAGTCTTCGACAAATGATTGAAGATTTTTAACCATCATGTTTAAGGTACTACCCATTACCTAAAATAAAATACACGCAGAGTCAAAGAAAAAATACTTCAATTAGTTGCTTGAAAAAATATTTTTATACCTGATTAAATATATCCATTGCTTGAGATCCGTGAACTTTGAAAAATTCTGTGAGAAATAGATACTCTCGACAAGCATTATCGACCAGAGCATATTGTTCACTCCTAAATAACGCTTCATAATGATACTAGTAATTAAAAAAAAAAAATTATTAACATCACAAAAAAACATTCATAAACATCAAACTCTATTTTACAAAACATCTACAAAATTAACTATATTTTTTAGAATGAAAACAAAAAAAAAATTTGATATCAAATTTTGCTAAATCTTAAAATTTTGAAAAATTATGACAGGAATTTTTATAATTTTGTTATATTCTACTGTGTCACGATTGTTAAAGGTAGAAAAAAAATTCGTGCACATTTAAAGACGTGAAATTTAGTTGAAATTTTTTTTCCATGCATTTATCCAACTTACTCTAGTCTTAGAGGCTGTGTGTGGCACGATAATACGATCTTCCAATTGACTACCAATGACTTCACCCCTCGTGCCTATCGAAAAAACTGTCCCCCTGTGTTTTAGAGACACTTTATGAAAAATACTTCGACCTGCTGTATCCTCAACACCCATTAAATCCTCTTTAGACGGTTTTTCCTCAAACTATTTCCACAAAAAAATTATTTAAATTTAAATTATCAATTTTTACTCGGTTTTTTTCTAATTACCTGAAGTTTTGAGAGTCTTGACGAGTAGGATTTGAAATATGAGTGATAAATTTTAGTCATTGTATCAACATATTCACCGCAAATCTCCTCAGCCACATTTCTCTCATTAGCCAGAATAAATTCAAAGAAAAATTTATATTTCAACATATTATTCTGCGGTACTTGATAATTCGTCATGGGCTTACGAAATTTATAGATTTGTTCCAACAAATATATTCGTATTTTTGCTATAGCTTTAATCCGTAATTTTTCTATAATATCTTTTACATCCAAGCAAGATTGTACTTCTTTAAAACTTTGTTCTTTTATAAAATTTATTCTGTGATTCAGTGTTTGAAGATAGGTGAGAAATTCCTTTTCAGTCACTGGACACTCCATTATCCCACTGTATAATAAATTACAAAATGAATTATAAATATTTCACATGTCTAAAACCAAACGAGCTCATCATCAACAACTTGAGAATATGTAATTGCTGATATCTCGATGAAGAAGCAAGTTAGATGAATTTTGCTGAGGACCTTTTTTGTAGCTAATAAAATTCTCTACAAAAAAGGTCTTTTGAATAAAATTCATATCTTCAGTAGTTTTGAAGATATTTCGATGTAAAACAGCAAGATGATTTTTAGATTCTCTTTTTTAGCTATTTGGCACGTAATTTATCAAAGAATTATTGTACTTACTTAATTAACGATTCTGATACCGTCATATCTTCAATAAATTGGCTCAGAGGACCGCGGATTGCTTGACGATTTGACAATTGTTGACTCATTGTAACTGATCGCCTTTGTAAATTCAATATTTCGGTACTTATACTGCCTAAATCTGTTTGAAATCCAATCAACATCGACTCCATTGACTGTAAATAAATTTATATGATGTATTTCAAGTGATAAAAAATAAAAATGCCAAGACTAACCTCTAAAATATTGTCACAAGCGGCAATCTGGTTGTGAAGACTTGCGATATTCTCACTCTCTTTTATGTAATCCTGGATAGATTTGTTTTCAACTTCTTTTAATTCCTTTTCAATTTGTCGGGAATAGTGACGAAGATCTGTTCCAGATTTAAGAACTTCTTGAACCAAGTCATTTTCCAGGTTATCTGGAAGTTCTGCGTCTTCATATTTCTCATCCGTGAAAATATCTTTCTCCAACGACATAATGAACTATTTACGTGAAATTTTCTATTGACAGTCCTATTTATTAATTAATTAAAGTATTTATTTCAAAAAAATATACACTACTATTGTAAATAGCACAATACACATCACGACTTGGTTTCAACGTAGTAGAAGTCATCTATCTTATTTTTAAGGCTGGATTTACATGGTGCGTTGTTTTAACGCTGCGTTAAAATTACACTGGCTAGTTGGATAGATGACCGCTGAAAATTATTGCATTGAAATGTGGCGCCACTCGTGCGTTGGCGAAATATATCAAAACATGACTGTGTCTATATTCGGACCCCCCCGCGGTTACCGTGTATGCCGTGTACTTGAATAAATCGTAGTTCATTGTTCTTCCATTAAGACATTAAGAGAGAAAAAATTGAGTCACCTTGTTGCTTATTACTTTATAGGGATTGACAATTGAATTTACAATGAATGAATATGAAGAATTTTCAGACAAGAAAAATAATAAAATTGAAAAAGCCCGCCAAAAGTTGGATTCCACCTATATTCATATCACCTAAAACAGGCAACAGCTCATCGACGCCATCTGCGTGTAAATTCGATATTAGATTAATTGTCTCTCTCAGCTGTCTCGTACAAACGCACGACGGTAATTACATAGCAGATAAATAAAAATATCCGCGAAATTGACTGGTTTTGGAGGATTAATGTTGATCGAAAGACCTTAATCAATTATTCCACGGCACATGATTTGAGTTGTACGCCCTTTACATGTGAGGAAATCAGATTACAATGGTAAGATTCGAAAGCGTATTTTGAGGTTATAGTTTTTATTCGGTAACATTTTATTTTAACTGCAGCAAGTGAGAAAACGTTAACTGAAAAGAATTGTTTTGATTATAAAGGTCATGATTCGAAGGATCCCGGACTCATCGAATACAAGATATCACAACAGAGCTAGCAGCTAAAACGTTAACTGAAAAGAATTGTTTTGATTATAAAGGTCATGATTCGAAGGATCCCGGACTCATCGAATACAAGATATCACAACAGAGCTAGCAGCACCAAAAGCAACAACAGCAGCAGCAGGAGCAGTACCCACCAGGAGTTGCAGATTCATCGTTGGTGAGTGAGATATATATTTATTGTTGAGCATTTCTTTTATTACTAGATCGATACGGCATGACACAATCAAGTCCTGGAGTTCCTATTTGGGGGATTGAACGATTAAAAATATGCAAAGTCGTACAGAGTTAGGGATAAATTCGGCGCTCTGTTCACATTACAATCAAGTCCTGGAGTTCCTATTTGGGGGATTGAACGATTAAAAATATGCAAAGTCGTACAGAGTTAGGGATAAATTCGGCGCTCTGTTCACATCAGTGTTGATGTTACGTGCTAACGCTAGTTGAAGATCCTAAAGATGAAAAAAATTCGATATTTATGTATTAGGGATAAATTCGGCGCTCTGTTCACATCAGTGTTGATGTTACGTGCTAACGCTAGTTGAAGATCCTAAAGATGAAAAAAATTCGATATTTATGTAGTTAACATTGTCTTTGATAGCATTCCGGTGTAGGAAGAGTATAGTACATGCAGACGTAATACTTTAAACTCAGAGTATATACAAAAAAAATTTAGGGTTGGAAAACAGTGATAAAGCGTTTTGAGACTGTTTTTCACGGAGCAAAGCAGTTCCCCATCCCGTGGAAGACCCGAGGGGTAGGAGAAATAATTTAAATCAGTATGAAAATTTTTCTGCCCTCGTATACCACAATCGACAGTGTGTAGATGAGTCCTATAGAAATCAATTTCAGATGTTTAGTCTACAAATTTATAAGCAATTCCACACCGGCGAAAGACCCCTAGAAAGCCGGAAATTAATTAAAATCATTATAAAAATTTGTGCCATGTTGTCTACCACGGTGTGTAGAAATGTCCTTTAATGGTTTTTGAGTATTTATTTAAATTATTAAAAAATTATCAAATCTCCACGCGGGTGAAACACCCCTAAAAATCGAAAATTCATTTAAATCGATGTAAAAAATATATGACACCGGATTCGTTTTTCTACGGTGTGTAGAAACGTCCTCCAATCATTTATAAGTATTTATTTAAATTAT